>JARVZY010010812.1:0-61000 GCA_030686995.1 Artemisia argyi
GGAGGTCTCTCAACTCCTGCCTCAAGCTCTTAAGCTCTCTCCATAATGATCCTAACTCCACACCATGGGTGTCGCTGTCTCTCTTGAGGTCAACCACCTCCTTCTCCAGCTCGGCATTCCTCTGCCATAACTTGCGGTCGGCCTCTCGAGCTGTGATAAAACCTCGCTGTAAACTCCCTATGTGCTCGTGAATCTCCATCAAAACTCTCCTCATCTCAGTCGTCCTGCCCACAACTATAGTCATATCAACTCTCAGATCCGCTATAAACTCTCCAATAACCCTCTCAAGTCGATCAGACAACCGCGAGATCCTCTCGCCCTATGCAGTAATCTGAGCCCACATCCTACCAGTCTCACCTAACTCTGCATGCTCAGCAGAAACCTCAGAAGGTGCGTCCGACTCAACGGGACTACCAGGTGGCAATGATTGGCCTGAAATAGTCAGATAATATCAACCAAGTAATGGTCAACAAGTCAAACAGCTTAGGCCAATACTCCGGTGAGTTTAGTGTTTCCCCAAATCGTTAGATCCCAACGAGGCGTGAAATCTGAAATAAAACGACTTCTAGATCAGGTGAATTGAACAGGAAAAAGGTTTAAGTGATTGTACTACTGAAATATAAGTGTGAATAGCTTTAATGAGCTATATCAACTGATACGTGAAATCAGATAAGTACAAGTGAAAAGGACTGGAAAATGTAAACGTTTTAATAATTAAACGTAAACAAAAACAACTTTAACTATAGTAGGAGTTTGCAAGCCTTAGGGGCTTAAATGCAAATTAAATAAACTTGAAATATTTATTTTAATATTAGTAAATTATTTAAAATTTAACAAAACCTAAAAAAAATGTAAAAAGATATAAGATATACGTTTATATTTAAGTAAACGTAAACGTACAAAATTTAAATATGAATTCTGTAAAATATAACTTCCACAAATATGAAAATTATATTTTTAGAATCCTAAACTTATTAGAAAATTAAAATTATTTTTATAATTATTTAATTAATTATTATTATTTAATAACTATTTTTATTTAGTTAATAATTCACTAATAAATAGAAAAATATAAAATAAGTCTAGAAATACCAAATTAAAATTTCTAAAAGTCTAAAATATTATAAAATTTATTTTAAAATTAAAATTATATTTTTCATACTATTTATCTATTTATTATTAATTAATTATTATTTAACTAATTATATTGATTTAAATTATTATAAATACTAAAAAGACTTAGATAATTATGAAAATTTTTATATATCTAATTAACCATCACAGGAATCCTAAAAAATTATAAAAAGTTTATATTATGTATTTTTAATCTAATTTACTAATTATTATTCTATTTATTAATTAATTATCAATTAAACTAATTATATTATTAAAAATAGAAAATGAACAGTATAAATCCTAGAAAAATTTATAAAATTGTTTTACCTTATATAAAAGCTATAAAAATTATAAAAACTATGTGGTACTTTATAAAATATAATTATGCTATTTAATTCTTATTTATTAATTAATTGTTAATTTAACTAATATTAATTCTAAATAATACCAAATGATAAAGGAAAATTCTGGAAAATTTTATAAAATTACTTTAATATATAATAGATTTAATAAAAATATAAAATAGCAGAAGTGCTTATAAATAAGCTAAAAAGAAAATTAAATAGATAATTTCTATTAAATAGAAGCTATCACTATAATTAAGTTTGGTTTTTTCTTGTTTTTCTTTTATAAAACTAATAAAATACTTAAAATAAGAAACTTTAATAAAGGGAAATAATTTATGAACACAGAATAAGCACTAAGAGTGCTTATTACCCAAACAGTTTGACTTTTGTTGACTTGGTTAAGAAATAAGCTCAACTGAGCTTGTGTGGGGTCCACAAGGTGTATTCTGGTTTCTCTAAGTTAGTTGAACTATATTGAGCCAGATTATATCAAATAAGCAGATTCAATAAGCCACAAACAACAAATAAGCACTTTGCTTATTTCAATTCTGAGACAGAATGGGGACAGAGTTGGGATGCAAATTCAGTTGGGGCCCAGAGGTCAAATGGTCAAATTATTGATCAAGTATCACACCCTGGTAGGAGGGGGGTTGTAAGGACCTAATTATGGGGTGTGGGACCCAATGGGTTAACCACAAAACACCACCAAAGGTGGTGGGTGAGCTGGGGTCTGCTGAGACAGGGCAACTAACTTGCCCTGCAGGTCACTTCCAGGGGCATTTTGGTCACTCAGAAAAAATCACAAAAATTAACCAAATATGAAATTCAAGAGTTCAACCGATAGAGTTAACACACAACAAGTTTCAGGCCTTAAGTCCAAACACAAAAATCAATTTAATTCATGCCGTTTTGATGAAAATCTGAGGTTTCAACTTTGACTTTTTAGTGAAATATGAGTTTTTGACTTTTTTGAACTATGATCACTGATTTGCTGAGTTAAAATACATTAATAAGCTTAATTTAAGTTAAACTAATGAGAATTAACAATATATAAACCTAGGTGAGTGCTTATTGGACTACAAAACCAACTCAGTTAACTGTGTTGGTGGATTGTGTATGATTTTGACTTCTGATTGAATAAGACCAAGTTTTTATGTTCTATTAAACCTATATAACACTACTGAGATCTAATGGAACCAAAACACACTTCAAATATCAACAAGAGCTATGCTTAAAAGCTTGTTCCAAACACCCCTGATCCAACTGATTTAAAAGTTTTACAAAGGAAATCACAACTTTTACCAAATCAACTGATGTACAGAGATCAAATATGTTGAAATAAACTTAACTGAGCATACAAATACCATTCATTACAACTAATTCCTCAGAACTAATATCACACTAAAGTTTGGCAGTTTCAAACTTAACAAAGGTTATACTAGTTTTTAATGAACAAGAGCTTAAATTCAAACAATATTATAGCTAAACTAACTTAAGTAACTACAAAACACTGAGATTATAGCTGAATACCCAAGATAAAATGAAAAGTACAAAAGTTGGATTTTTGCTTACAAAGTGCTCCAAAGCAGACGAAAACCAAGAACCAAGGACCAAGATCAATCCTATTAGGTCTCCACAGACCCACTAACCCAGGGCAATCCATAAGCCACCCTGCTCCATCTTCTTTGCCATTGGTCACTCAATTTTTTTATTTTTACTCTTATTTAACTGTTTTTTAATGATTTTTCTTTTCTAAGTATTACTTGATTTTCTTTCTTCTAATAGCTTACAGAAGCTATATAAGGAGCTTATGTGAGCTTATTTGTCCAAAATCAACATTAATAACAACAACTAAGACTTATGAGATTTTGAAACATAAAACTTACATAAACTGATTTCACATATAGAAACTGAAATTGATTATTGAAATAAGTTCACATACACTTAAGAACATTAAACAAAGTATTTTAAAGCCAAAAATTACACTGGAATTTAGAACATATTAAAAGTCGACATACATAAATAAAATTAAAACTAGATAATCTTCCACAATGCTTCCCACTTGATATATATTGATCATCTGTGTTCCTTGTAGTCTTCACACACTTTCCGACTTCTCAAATTAACCATTGGATGAGTCAAACTCATCATGGCCGTTTAAATCAATTTTGGCTCCAAATCCTCATACGTGGCATTGGAGCAGATTGAGAACAATTAAGGAACTTTGGGGTTTAGTGGTGACTAAGGGGGGACATTTGAGATATTTCTGACCAACTTGGGTTGATATGGAAGGAAAACTAAGAGGCTAGGTGCTACAGTGGAGGAAAAAGGGTGGGAAATGCATTTAATGCATATGGGGGTGAAATGATGGTGTTGTGAGGTGTTTGGCCAGCTGGTGAGGTGGTGAGGTGGAGTGAAAACCATGGTGGTATTGGGTTGCAGAGGGGGGTGAGGGTGGTGTATAGTAAGGGTGGTTTGGGGAAGACGGGTCAACGAGGGTCAAACCCCCGTTTTATTAAAAGGGTTGGACTGGGCTTATTTTTGGGCCATGGGAAAAAGAAAGGGGGTTGGGCTGTTTGTTTTTGGACTGGATTTGGTTTTGGGGTTTATAATAATTAAAGGGTCCGGTTTGGTTAAGGATAACACAAGGACCACTTTTGTAATTTTTACAAAAATAGAGGGATTGATTTTGTAATTTCCCAAAGTAGTTACAAGTACTATTTTTGTCATTATTGAATAACCCAAGGACCAAAAGTATGATTTTTTCATTTTTTTAAATACCAGGGACCTTTTCTGCCAATTCCACAAACTCCAGGAACCTAACTTGTAATTTTCTGAATTTTGAAGGGTTTAACTTGTAACTTCTCAAAAGTTATCATAAGGACCAATTTTGTCTTTTAATAATAGTACAAGGCTTATTTTTTATATTTTTGTTTTTACAAAACCTTAGGGACTATTTTTGACATTTTCCAAACTTGAGGGACTAAAGTTGTCATTTTGCAATTTTTAACTTTAAAGGACTATACTTGACAACTTATGAATCCCTAAGGACCTTTGATGATATTTTTCATGTTTTGATTTACCAGGGACTAGTTTTGCCAATTTTTCAAAGTTCAGGGACTGAAACTGTAAATTAGGTGAAATGTTTTGTTTTTCATCAGTTTTTCAATCCTTTTGCATAAAAACACAATCCAGGGATATTTTATGTATTTTAAGGCATTCCTGTGTGTTTTTATATGTTTTTGCAGTTTAAATGTAACAGAAATGATGAGTATTTACACACTCATCAGGCAACTCAAACAAAAATGGATGATCAGGTGAAACAGGCTCAATCGGATGTATAGGTGAATCAGGCTCCTCAGCCTGAGCTGGTGGCACTAACAAATCATCATCATCAGGCATCTCCTCCTCCTGAGGGTCATCCTCCTCCTCAGGGTCATCATCATCACCCTGCTCAGCCTCCTGAGGGTCATCAGCCTCATCCTCACCCTCGTACTCCTCCTCCTCATCGGAAGAGTACGTCATCAATCGTCGTCTCCTAACAGGTGAACCATGTGGAGATGTGGTAGGTGATCTAGGACGACGACGTAATGATGTAGGTGGTGCCTCTGACAGAAGAGAGTGGGCATCTATCTGTAAGGGTGGTGAAGTAGGGCGTACCGACATACGTGCCGTAGCTCGGTGGGCAAAGCGTGGGGCCACACGAGCCAAAGCCTGATGAAGAGTAAGTTGCCTCGATGTACCAGGGAGCCCAAGAGAAGATGAGGGTCCCTGCGTAGATGCAGTAGGCGGTGCTGAAGTAGAAGCTGTCGGCGACACAATAGCTGAATGCATGGCAACCTAGTAAGGATCATCAGGTGCCATAGTGAACTGTGCTGGGAATACCGGTGCAATAAGAATATCCTCAACAACATCGGGCATATGGGAGGCCATAGTCTGTGACAACAGCGTAGGGTAGGTGTAAGTGTTTCAAAACAACTAAAGCGCGAACTCAAAATACCATACCAAAAATCCTCATCATATAATTTCAAATCATATAATCTTAATAAAGAATTTCAAATACCGCATTACTAAAACATTTATAAAACAAATAAATCATATAATTCCTCAAAACGCCATCTTATCACTAAATCAATATATCCCATAATCTCAAGTCATCTCAAAATCTCATTTCAAACCATTATCTTATAATACCTCAAAATAATCAAAGATGCTTCGGCTTGGCGGGCTGGCGGGCAATGGTCGAGGATCGTTTTCTATAAAAATTTAGTTATAGTTTAGGTGTTTATTTACCTAGTTCTCTATAACCTTGGCTCTGATACCAATCTGCAACACCCCCAAAATTTGGTACAGCGGAAGACTCAACAAGCTTTCGGGGTGTTACGGGGATTGGTATCCAACACAAGACATAAAAGAACGAGATAAAGTAAACATAAGAAAAACACAACCAAAACGGGGTTTTTAAAGTTTACATTTATCCCAACATCATTCAGAATCAGGCCCAAAAGAAATAAACGTAGGTCCACAATTAAATATCAGAGTTTTAGAAAAATAGATCCAAAAACCAGGTGCCTTAGCCGAGCCTTCCAATCCATGCATCCAACTCATCACTTAATTACCTAAGAAAACGTGCTAAAAGTCAGCTTTCACTGGTGAGATCATAGGTTTAAATTCATAATTCAATATAGTGGACATATACGCAAAACGCTTGCTAGCTAGACTAGGGATTCACTAAAAACCCGCGGATACCCTCCGCTCCAACATAAAACACGGATACCCTCCGTAACAAACCTGCGGATACCCTCCGCTCCATCATAAATACTCGGATAACCTCCGAAGTATCAATAACCTATAGGTGCACACTATAGTATCCAAAATCCTCAAATAAGCCAATCTCGTAATCCAACCATTATTTATTCCACACGCGATGGTTCACTATGTGACTAGGGTTGATGTAACTCATCTAACCAAATCTAGTCCACACGCGATGGTTCACTATGTGACTAAGGTTGTTGTAACATTCGTCTAACCATAACTAGTCCACACGCGAAAATTCACTATGTGACTAAGGTTGACAAATCTTCCTAGTTCCATAAGCATAGCAAGTTTTGAAAAGTAAAAGCGATAATAGTCCACATAAAACAATTTGCACGTTTCTCACCCCAAGTATTGAAAACATAGTTCAAGAGAAAAAGTGGGGCTATGACTCACCTCAAGTCCAGAAATCAGCAATAAGAACTCGATAGAAGCAAGACGTATAGTAACTCACAAGACGGCAACTACGGACTCAGCACGACCTAACAATATCAACTCATTCAGAAATCATTTCCTCAAAATCGAATATTCCCAAACCCGAACGTATTTCATTTTATTTTCCGAAAATCCATTTCTCGTATTAGTTTGGAGTTTTACGTTTGGTATCCATACGGGTGGTGGGTCGACACAAACAAACCAAGAAGTCACACAAAAGGATAATAAAACAAACTATAGATCTAATATTAGCCCAATATATTATTTAAATAAATCATCAAAGTTTATCAAATCCGTCGATTTGATAATCCCCATATTTATTTACGTAACATACCGTTCCAAGATTACACCCAACCTAAAGCACATAGCACAAAAATACTATATGGTATATATATCGTAGTCTAATAAATTCCTTATATACATCATCAAATTGGCCAGATTCCACGATATACATATATAGTGATTGATTATCCTAATACATATACCACAACCTACGGGCGTCGTGGGATACGATACCCATTAATATACACATTTCATATAACCAATTAACTCGGTTTAACCTGTCAATTAAATAAATTATTTAGTTATAGAAAATGTTTATATTAATCGTCATATATCCGTGACAACACAAAAGTCACAAACAATAACCCACTTGGACTCAAGTGACCACGACTCCGTATAACTCGATAGTTTTCCTCGTTATATATAAAAGATATTATTTCATTTAATATTTAGTTAACGTCGGGAATTCCTCGTTATTTGTAATATTTATTCATAATAACGCTTCCAATAATATTACTCTACTCTCGTAGCATAATATATTTAGTCGCGTTATTGTTATAATACCACTCGTGATTTTTGTTATTATTAATATACGCATTTATATATTTATATATACGTTATTCACGTCTATATATTTATATAAACGTTTATATTACCAATAATATTATTACGAGTTTTATTATTCACGTTTTAAATTGTAAATAATTATCGAGTCATACGAAATGGTCACATGTCCGAGTCATCACTCTCGGCTCATTGTCCAAGTCCAAAATAATATAAGCAAGTCATAAATAATCAATCCAACTCCGTCCAAATCAATCCTAATACACGTGCTACAACAATAGGGTCCGACTACGGCACCCGACTAACCTATCTCCGTCAATCTAAGTGACCGTCTCACAATCGGTCCCCTCTTTACCATTCGTCAACAACTTCTCAATATTACATCAAATCCATTGTCGAGACCACAAGGGTCTCGACTCATCAAAGCATTCGGCCGAAATCAAAAGTACCACAACAATATAAGTCCACATGAAACACAAGAAAGAAATAAAAATATCAACAAGGTCTAATTCCGGGTTGGTTTACCAAGCCAAACCCGAGCCCTTCGACCCACTTGAGTCTCGGCATTCAACACGAGTCACAAGGACTCGAACCAAGACCAAGAGGTCACCAAAAATAAGCTCCAAAGAGCCATCCAAAACTGCCCAGATCGACCCACTTGGGTCGCGGCATCAACAACCATAATCGGCCAAAAATATCAAGACTCAATCGAGTCTAGCAAAACTCCCAAGCAAACAATCATGAAAAACATGAATCCAAGGCCACAATAAGCACAATAACGAGCCACATGGCTCGAACCCACATCAAGTCGTGAATCCAAGACTCACGGCTCACTCGACCCATCGAAAAATCACCAAGACCCAGATACCAAACCCATTTTTTAACATCAAAATCATTATTTCCCAACAAATCATTTCGATTCCCATGAAAATACTCCATGTACCCACGGATTTAACACCAAGTCGAGGCACCCAAGTGCCAAAATCGAGCTTACTCACCTTCTTGAACCTTGAATCTCACGGATCTAGTAAAAACAATAAGATTTGGATCGGATTTGATAAGATTTCGAGATGTTAATGGATGTTTTAGGGCGCGTGTTATATACCAAATGAAAGGGAAAAAGATGAGGAACAAGATGGTGGTGGTGGTTTTGTTGTGAGGGCGGCGGTGTGATGGTGGTGACCGGTTTTGTTGTGCGGCGGCTAGGGTTAAGGAGAGGGAGAGAGAGAGTGTTTGGTGAGGGTGATTATGTTGTGTGTGTGGTGAGATAACCACAAAGACGATTTTTGTAATATTACTCTAAAAAAAATCTTTTCTTTTTAATAATAATAATAATAATAATAATAATAATAATAATAATAATAATAATAATAATAATAATAATAATAATAATAATAATAATAATAATAATAATAATATTACTAATATGAGTGGGTAAATAAGGGTGAGTGTAAAATACACGGTCCAAAACCCAAAACTCATTTCAAAACGTTTAATATCTCGCGAAACGTTCCGTAAGCAAATCAATATTGTCGTACACGTAAAATCAAGACATAAAGTTTCTGTTAGGTTATCCTAGTGCCGGAGTCAACGTAGTACCAAGTGAGAATTCAAAATAAATCACCATGTATATCTCCATATCAAATCATTTAGTAAATCTCAAATTCCATAACGAGTTTAAATATAATCAACCATAAAATAGGTCTTACAAGTTCGTTACGAATAAAATTCCAAATAAAAATTTATAAACGAACTTTAACGTAATGCGGGTTTTCAAAATGGCTCCCTAATTTGCCGGTTGTCACAACAAATAGTGTCATTTCACTCACTAGTGTATTGATTTCCTAAGAATGTCACCTTTTATAAATTCCTATGAAAATAGATGCACAATTAGACCATTTTAATGCACAAAATAGTGTTAATTCACACATGTGTTGACTGCCTAAGTATGTCACCTTTACTAACTTCATATGAAAATGAATGCACAAATACACATTTAGACCACTTTTAAATGCATAAAATAGTGTTATTCCACACAACTCACATTTCTTCAATCGTTTCATATTTTACTTATTTTTTTACAAAATTAATGCTTATTTTAGACCATTTTAATGCACAAGACACTGGATTTCACACAACTTATGATTATCCAATCATATTAAACTTTTACTATCTTCCTACAAAATTGATGCACATTTTGCTCTTAACTAATGCACAAAACATGTTCAATTATTATCAAGTATATTGAGCATTCATATCTTTTTACTAGTTACCTGCATATCCTATTATAGGGCCATTCATTTCATTGCCCAGATCCCTATCATATTTACTTAATTTAGGAGTGCCTATTTATTGCAAATTAAAAATCTATATAACAATTCCCAAGAAATTGAATAAATTAGTTTTTCGGAATGAGACATTAAACTTCCATCACAAATAGTGTAGCCAAAACAAAATGAACAAAATGCATTATAATTTGGCTACTGGATCATAATATGATAAAAATCAGTTTTTAGTTGACTTACCCTTGCTTTCAATGCCATCTTCATCTATTTTTATCTTCGAGTAGCTTTAGATCATTGTTATCTGTTTGACTTGTAGTTGATTTTATGATCGGAAAAAGGATTTGATGATTTGATTATTTGATGAAAGTTATATAATAGAGAGAGAGAAAGTAGGTGGAGGAGAGAGAGTAAGTAGGTGTAGAATGATCAGAAAAAGGACGAATATGAATTTTAAGTGTGTGTTTTTGTGTTTGATTAAAAGACGTTTTTGCCCTTACAACTTTAATTAAGTTTATAGTTTAATCTCATCCATTTATTTTAAATCTAATGGTCTAAAATTATTCTTATTCTTTTTACAAAAAAATCTCTTTTTATTTTAACTCACCCCTATATATATATATATATATATATATATATATATATATATATATATATATATATATATATATATATATATATATATATATATATATATATATTTGTTAAAAATATATATATATATACGTTAAGATCTTATAATGGTCTGAGGATAAAAAAGCAAATTTTCGTCAACTAATATATATACGTTAATATTGATATTCCAATGGTTTTTTTTGGATGACGAAGAAATATATTTATATATAAACAAAACTAATAATGTTTACCAAAAAACAGGCTAGGAGCAATTACACAATAAATGAGCATCACTTAACAAAACGTGTGCAAGCTATCCGATCCGGGGTTAAACAACCAATCTAACCATACAAGGCTAAGTTTCTTACACCTACTAACAACTCAATTAAAAACCAAATCTTAGAGCTTGCGAAAGAGAACGAACGGAGGTTGTTTTGATGCGGTTATAAATACAATATCACGTGGATCATTTGGCGCTATCGGAATAGTTTATGCTTCGATCTTCAACCCCCAAGAAAACACATGTCACTTGAAGAAATAAAACACTATCATTTTTGGATCACCTGATATGCTTGTAATATGGCATTGTAACTTCTTTAACAACTTTATAGTTCTATAATAATATCCGCCGTATACAAAAAATAGAACTTTTAAGATTGTATATGCTGGTGTATATGTCGCGAAAAAAAAAAAAAAAAAAAAAAAAAAAAAAAAAAAAAAAAAAGAAGAAAAAAAAAAACTATCATGTAAACTTATATTTTTCAAAGTTTGTTTTAATCTTTCTTTAAGTGCACACGGTGTCATGACTTTTGAGGTGAGTTAAGGCATAACTGAACCGCGTTAAGGGTCGAGTTATGATACCGTCCCATTGGGTTTAGTCACTTGCGTTAAGGGCTGAGTTAAATGTCTAACGCTGAGTTAAGGCTAAAAGGAATAAAAAAAAATTTAAAAATCATTTCGCCCCCCTTAAACGTTCATATTACCATTGCAATTTAAAAAAATTACATAACAACGTTATAATAACGGGCATAATGAATGAAAAAAAAAAAAGAAAAAGAAAAAAATCAGAACTCTTTTTCCACCACTATAAATAACCAATTAACACACAATTTTTTTCACACTTTCACAACTCAATCTCATCTACATATACTTTCATTTGCTAGCAAAAAAAATATCGGGATTTAACAACGACGATAGTTTCTTGAATCTCATGGGTTGGAATAACCCAAACGTGGGTTCATCGTCAACCAACATCCCTTTCCCTAACCCACTCGGCTTGTCGACCGAGGAACTTTACCTACAACATGAACAATTTCTACAATAGGAACGAAACCAACAAAACATGCTAAACACCAATTTTCAAAATCTACAAATCGAACAATCATCACAACCGCCATCCCAATCATCACAAACACAAACCGGAACAAATGAAGTTCCTGAAACATCTACATCTCCTCCAAAGCCATACAAATGAGGTGGTAAACAAAAGGCCAAAATATCCCAAAAAAAAAACCCGAACCAATTGAAGAAAATCTCAACGTGAGCAATACTTCATTACGTTGGCAACTAAGTGAGGAAAAAAATACTTGCAAAGTGCTATGTCGCCATTACCGAGGATCCAAAGGTCGGGCGTGCACAACCTGGCGATACGTTTAGGAGACGGGTTATCAACGAGTTCAATAGACTCAATTTTCAACCACACAACAAGGATATGTTAACAAGCAAGTGGAAAATGTTGAACCATGATTGCACAAAGTTCAACGCGTTCTACAAACGTTCAAAACATTCGAAATAAGTGGGGAAAGTGAGTTTGATATCATGAGACGGGCTAGACAAATGTACCATGACGAGCACAACAAAAGTCGTTTAATAACGAGGAGGCGTGGGAGGTTTTGCGTGCTCATAAAAAATGGGACGCGCCAAAAGCGCTTGATTTAACTGACGATGTCCCAAGCCAAACAAACGAGGCGTTATTCGATCATGATGACCAACCACATCCGATGGGAAAAAAACGTGCTTCGAAGAATGCCAAATTCGAGAACACGACAAGTACCGGGGGAGCGAGTACCAAAGGAACGAGCTCGTTAAGCGAATTCGGGGAGGCTATGACATCCAAGTATCGTATGAAACAGGAAACCGCCCAAGAGGCGTATCGGGAGGCTAAAAAAAAAGATATGACGATTCAAAGGTTGGAAGAGATGAAATTTCTGATGATTGACACTTCCGACAAGTATCCCAACGTTGCGTTTTGGATCAATTCGGAAAAAAGACAAAATCATCAAAAAATATAATTTGCAACCTCGACAGTTGTTGTAATTGTATTTTGTAATTTCCTTATGTTGTAATTTTTTTCTTTTTTTTAATGTGTATTGTAATATTTAAGTTTTAATGTTATGTTATTTATTAAATGAGGTATTAGTTTTAGTTTAAGGGTTGAATTTGTAAATTATTGAGTTGTTGTTGAGTTATAATAAAGGGTAATTTTTTTAGTTACGGTTAAAAAATTAAAGCTGACGTGGCACTGAGTTAAAGTTTAATTTTAGGTCATGACACCCTGTGCTTTAATATATTCTTGTTTTTATGTATAAATAAAGCACTAAATCTGTAATTAACCTAAAGTCTTGTTTATTAATTTTTCCTTATTTTAGAAGACAGAAAAGGTCTATCATCGAATTCTTTTAAAGTCTTGTTTATTAATTTTTCCTTATTTTAGAAGACAGAAAGGTCTATCATCAAATTCTTTTACTAATTCGTTTCGTTATATATAACGTGTTTACGTATAAATTAATGTTTGAACTTCGAAGTACATATTAGTCATTTAGTCAAGCACGAGAATCAAACATACTGCCCTGATAAACAAATAACACGCCATTGTGTTCAAGGTTCAGACCAAGAGGGATTGAAAATGAACCCTTCAAAGTCAAACTAATTTTTGACTTTATGTCATTCTATTTGCTTATATATATAAGTCTCTACATTTTATGAATATCATCCGTCTAACCTTCACACATTTTATACATTCAAAACTCATTTTCCCAACTGTAAATTTCTCTAATCTTATATAATCTATACTATTTTCATCTAGTAAAGCAAACTAATTCATTCCCAACAAAAGAAAACCATAATCTTTAACTTTAAACATAAGATGAAACACCAAGTCATTTTTGTAGCTATAATGGCAACATTTGTTCTCTTACTTCTTAGCTTCACACCAACTGGAGCAAGCCGAATTCTAGAAGGAGATTTTAAGGAAACATGGATGAAGAGAAGCAATCTTCTATTACCATTGTTACAAAGTAGAAGACCGCCTGTTCCGCCACCAGGAAATGGTTGTAACTCGACAGGCAACAGTGGTAACCATTGTATTGGCTCCGGGAAGGTTGCCGGACGACGTCCAAATGGTGCTGCTGCCCCACCACCACCTGAATTTTCTCAATCAATCGTTGGTCCAAATCTGAGAGGCCACTAGCTAGACATCCATGCATGCATGCTGTTATAACCTAACAACACATTTTAGTCACCTTAATTTTTTTACCTATTCAAAATTATTTTTTATATTGTTTTTCAAAGAAAAAAGTAACAATGAAGTCATGGATCAACTTCTAATTATAACAAGAGTATGTATTGAAATAAATGTACCGCTTTTTGTCAATTACGTACTTATTCATAAAAGTGTATATTTGTACAATTGTACGTAGTATATTTACTACGTAGTATTTGTTTTTGATATATATAATTCGATTCGTTTGTTAATTTATCTATAGTGCATTACTATACCAGTATACCTTATAATTTGTTCATGCGCACTGGTTAACATGTAAATGTATATTATTGACATTTTGGTCTAGCTGTGAGTGACATAAAACTTAACCAAAAGTGTGAGGTTCAAGCCATGTATGTTCGGAATATTTGTGAGATAGTGTGAGATATGATATGGTATGTAAATGGTCTTTTTAAACTAAAATAATAATGTAAATGTATATCTAAATATCGAACTTCAAATGTATGTTTATTTTTAAATTAATCAGTGCAGGTTTAATTCATGGTTAAATTATGTTCATCCAGGATTATATGTTTAAAATGCTAGGGACTTGTAGATTTTGGTATAAAAAGTGAACATATCATTGATATTCCAACAACAATTTACATGCATCCTCGATGCAAACCGCTTCCAAGAAAATTAACATGCGTTGTTTTGATGCGGTTATAGACTCAACCATGTGGACCATTTGGCGCTATCGGAGTACGTGGTTTATGTTTCAATCTTCAACCCTAGAGTAGGACACAATACTTAAAGAAAGTAAAATACTTTCTTCTTTGGATCACCCCTACTTGTAATCTCACATTGTAACTTCCTCTAGCAACTCACCGTGAAACAAACAAAATACGAGCTTTTAAGATTTAGGATCATATATATAATGAAAAAGAGTCACATTTGAGAGCCCGTTATGCATTCGTTCCTAACGATAGTGGCAAAAGTTTAAACTTTTGAAGTACAAGGATCGGAGAATTAGCATATATGCTTTACGTGCCGAAGAAAATTAAACAACATCACGTACATTAACATTTTCCAATTTTTGTCTGTCTTATATAATTTAATAATCACATAGTATTATGAAATTTAAATATTATTATTATTATTATTATTATTATTATTATTATTATTTTTTAACTCTAGACTTAAGCACTGTTGTCTCTTTATCATCACTTAATTTAACACCTTTAATATATTTAACCAAAATTCTTGTTTATTATATTTTGCTTATTTTAGTAGACGAAAATGGTTTATCATATCATAAATTCTTCTAATTTAATTTATTTCATTATAACATGTTCACACACACACACACACACACACACACACACACACACACACACACACACACACACACACACATATATATATATATATATATATATATATATATATATATATATATATATATATATATATATATATATATATATATATATATATATATATATATTTGAAGTGTATTGGTCAGCCCAAGAATCATATTTAGAGCCCTAAAAATGGTTTATTTGAATTAAAAAAAAAAAAAAAAAAAAAAAAAAAAAAAAAAAAAAACTCGCGCGCTATTGGTACTAAAGAAGACATTTGGTCAACATCAAAGTCAAAAAATTTGTCAACCATATGTCATCTGATTTGCTTACATACATGACAGAACCAGGACTAAATATGATCAGGTGCGCAAAATTTTTGGAACCTTAATATAGAAACAAATTTCGCTGGACCGGGTGCATGTAAAAAAATTGATGTTTTTTTAAAAAAAAAAAATTAACATTACATCAAAAAATCTATTGAGGTCCCGGGCAGCTGCATGAACCCCTGGTTCCGTCCCTACTTACATATATTTAAGTCTCTACTCCTTAAGATATTATATCCATCGATCAAACCCTAACAAAATTATCCAGAGTTTCCTTATATCAAGATTCATATTAAAGCGAAATAATTCATTCCCAACAAAAGGAAACTTTAGGGTGCGTTTGGTAGGGGAATCAGAATGAGAATGAGGGAATCATATTAGATATGATTGCAAGTGTTTTCTTAATATGTACATCTTTCAAATTTGGGATTGAAAGATACATATATTCCATACTCTATACCACTCATGTATGAAACTTTCATACCCGAGAAGCCCACCTTATATCTACACCCATACCTATTATGATTCATGGCATCATACCAAACGCACCCTTAATCTTGAACTTTAACAAAAATGAAACACCAAGACATTTCGGTAGCTCTTATGGCAACATTTGTTCTATTACTTCTTAGCTTCATACCGGCTAGAGCAAGTAGAATTTTAGATGAAGATTTTGGAGAAATGTGAATGAAGGGAAGCAATCTTCTATTATCGTCGTTACAACCATCGACCACCATTACAACCATCTTCTGAAATAATTACAGTTGACAAGTGATCACATTCAAACACCTATGCAATCAAGTCAGCTAAAACACCCGTTTTACCTTGGATAATAAAAATCGGTTACATAATTTACATCAAATTTAAAACAAATAGAGCCATTCCTTTCTACTGATTATAACTTCAACCCAACACAAAAAATCAAAGAAAGTAATAAAAGATACGCCTTATGTTCCTTATGATATAACCTTTCATCATGTTCAATGCAAAAGTGTATTATAGTTGAACTGTCCTGTTTGCCCATATTATAATATGCATTGTATGTGAAGTGTGTACTTTGATTGTAAATGTTGGCATGGTGCTGCTAGTGGCAAAATAATTTTTAGCCTAATTTCCCACACTAACAATGTAGTGCTACCGAGCAGGATTTTGAGGCACTAATATACTTGGAAAAGCTAATCAAAGATAATATAACCAACCCTTGCTAGTGTGTGCGTGGACGCAGGACATTACTCTTTTAGCCGAAGATCGTAATCCTTGTACCCTTTATTGTTATCTAGTGTGATTGACATTCCTAAAGCTGTATTATTTTTATCTAATATGTGTGTAATTCAGCCTGCACTCGATTCATCTAACATTCTATTCATAAAGATTAAATACCAACAAAGTTTTATACTTGTCCAGTTTTAGTCTTTTCTGTAATAAGGTTTCAATTAATAATAAAATTGTTCAAGATATTCAACTAAAAAGCTATGAGTGGATTGTGTGAAGATCTAATAAATATATAGAGATAGGTTGTCAACAATGGTTACTAGATCCTCTGAAAAGCTGGCTATAGTAAGGGCTATATTTATGAATTGTGCTCGAGTTTAGGTTTATTATGTGATGTGATGTCTGCTTCATATATTTTTTGGCCAGTTTTGACTGCATACTGTTAGGTTCTCATGTCAGTGTGTTATTTAAATAGTTTGTTTGGTCATAGGTTTCTAGTCATTATCTTGTAATTTTCAGTTCGTAATAGGTTGATAATCGTATAATTTAGTTTTGTTTGTTTGGATTTTATCCTTTTTTAATTGGCTTGATTAATTGATGTGGAATGCCTTAATTTGAATAATTTGTTATCTATTATTTTAGTTATTAAATTGTTATCTTTCTAAACCAAATTTTTTATAACAATTTCATTCAGAAAATGGAAACAAAATCCAAACCTTAGAGAGAAAAAGAAGAAAAACTGTGGGGAAATAAATACTACTAAGTATGTTTTTTCTTTAACTTGTATTCTTAAATATTTTGGTAAAAAGGTAGGGTTTTTTAGATTTTGATGATGAGTGTTTTTTCTTTATAGTGGATGAATGGGATTTGAGAATGTGTTTTTTTGGTTGATAATGAATTGTATAGTTGAGAGATGATTGTGACAAGATGATGGCGGTGGAGGTGACTGAGATAATGGTAGTGTTGGTAGTGGTAGTGATGGTAGTGTGGGTGAGTGAGGTTATAGTGTTAATTTTTAGATACAACTCGTCTACAAAGTTGTACCAATAATTAACACAAGCGATGAAATGACCATTTTTCATGCGAGGCACATGGGGGACTTAACATCTATTGCCTGACGCCCGTTAGTCAAAGAGACCTTAGACGATGAAAAATATAAGCAATTGAGATCTTGGATGTATTTATTTTGAATTTGAGACTCTACATGTATTTTGATAGAAGTAAAATGACGAACGATATATTTTACTCTTTAAATTTAAATTAATACTTATGGACTGCTAAAGAATGTCACATAAATAAACAGTTAGGTGTCGTTTGGTTTGTAAATGAGTTTAGGATTGTGACAATTGGCAAATTAGGGAGCCATTTTGAAACCCGCATTACGTTAAAGTTCGTTTATAATTATATGTTTGAAATTTTATTCGTAACGAACTTGTAAAATTTAAATTGTGGTTGACAATTTTAAGCTTATGTGGAATCAAATTTGAATTACCGATTTGATATGAATTTATGTTGAGAGTTACCGATCTAAATATTCGTGGCACTACGTTGACTCCGGCACTAGGAATAACCTAACAAAATTTAAGTGTTTTGAATTTACGGTTCGGATATATATATATATATATATATATATATATATATATATATATATATATATATATATATATATATATATATATATATATATATTTTAAACGTGTCGTGAAAGTTTAAAATAATGGGAACGAGCTCAGTTCGAGAGAGTCGGAATATTTTGAAAAGTTTACGGGTTTGGCTCGAGTAATCCACTCCTAGCCACCTTACACCATACTATTATTATTATTATTATTATTATTATTATTATTATTATTATTATTATTATTATTATTATTATTATTATTATTATCATTTTTTTTAAAGAGTATACTACAAAAATCGTCCTTGTGGTTCCTGGTTATCACACAACACACAAAAACAAACACCATTTTCACACTCATCTCTCTCTCTCTCTCATTATACCAGCCGCCGCCGCCATCTTTTCCGGCAACCACAGCCACACCGCCGGCCACCACGACACACTGCCATCATCAATCAACTCCCCATCACTAGATCTACAAGATCCCCACCACCACGCGCCCAAGACTTGTATTTTTGGTCTCGTTAACCACCCCCACGCATATCTTTTCTCTTGTTTTTGGTTCTATACATCGTTTGGAGGTCGATTAGGTAAGGTTATGGATGAAACCGTGACCCATGGTCACGGGTTTCACGCTTTCTTTTGACTTGGGATCGACCTAAAACGTGGGGAAATACAATTTTTTTGATAAAAATGTGATTGGAATTGAGTTTGGTATCCGGGTTTTGAGATTTTTGTGGGTGTTGAGTGATAACCGAGAGCCTAGGCTCTCGGCTTGGGTTTATCTTGTGAGCTTATGCGACTTTACTTGATAATTTTTGGCCTCGTGATGTTGTTAGCGAGGGTGTTGATGTATTGGTGTTGGATTTGGCTTGATTGGTTTTACTTAGATGCTTGTTGTTGTTGTTTGTGTTGCCGCGACCCAGGGGGTCCATTTTGGCAGCTTTTGCGTGCTCGTATGAGCTCTAGCCGAGACCTAGATGGTCTTTGGTTTGAGTCTTTCTTGACTCGTGGTCTAGCCGAGACCCAAGTGGGTCTCTTGGCACGGGTTTGGCTTGGTAAACCAACCTGGAAAATGTTTATCTTGTTGCCTTTCAAGTTGTTATATTTTTAATGTTGTTGTTGTTGTTGTGGTAGTATTTGTTTCGGCCGAAGGGTCTCGACAATGGGTACATGATTATTTTGTGAAGTGTTACCGATTATGTGGATGAATGGGGACAGATTGTGAGACGGTCAAACTAGAATGACGGAGATATGATAGTTGGGTGCCGTAGTCAGACCCTATTGTTGTAGCTTGTGAAATGGGACGGTTGACGGAGATGTTGTATTGGTTACTATTACTTTGGACACTTTTGACTGTGCGTGTCGAAGTCACGTTGACTTTCTAGTCAACGATTGATTTCGACTAAACTCCTTAACACTTGGACTTGGACAATGAGCCGAGGGTGATGACTCGGACATGTGACCATCTTTTATAACTCGATATAAATTATAATCACATTTAACAATAAAACTCGTAATACAATTATTAATAATATAAGCATTTATATAAATATATAAACGTGAAAACGTATATATATTTATACAAGTGCATATATTAAAAATAAAACGATCACAAGTAATATTATAATAACGTAACGATATGTATTATGCTATGAAAATAGTGTAATAAATGTCGGGAACGTCATTACGATTTAACAATTATAAATGTCGACAAAATTATAACGTTGGATGATTATATGAAATGAAATGCTTTTGGAAGATAAAACGGGAAACTTGCAAGTTATACGGGATCGTGGTCACTTGAGTCCAAGTGGGTCACATTATGACTTTTGTGCTTGTCACGGATATGTGACGTGAATACATCTATTTTCTATAACTACGTAACTTATTTGATCGACGGATTTAATAGGACCTACTTAGTTATATAAAATGAGTTTATTAATGGGTATTGTATCCTATGATGTCCATAGGTTGTGGTATGTGTACGGGATTTATGAGTTACTAAATATCTCGTGAGGTTTATCAAATTGACGAATTTGGTAAGTTTGACGATATATTTGGGAACTTGTTTTATTTTGAAATATACCATATAGTATTCTATGTGCTATGTGATTTAGGTTTTGGGTATAATCTTGAAATAATATATTAGGTAAATACGTTGTGGAAGGATATTAAATCGACGGATTTGATAAACTTCGATGATTTATTTAAATGATATATTGGACTAATATTAGACCCGTAGATTGTTACTATTATATCTTTTGGTTGTGATTTTCTTGGTTTGAGTTGTGTCGACCCTCCACCCGCATGGATACCAAACTCCAAACTAATACGAGAATAATATGAGAAATGGATTTTTGGAAAGTAAAAAGGAGTACGTTCGGGATTGGGAATATTTGATTTTGAGTAAATGATTCTGAAAAGAGTTTATATTGTTAGGAAGTGTCGAGTCCGTAGTTGCCGTCATTTGAGTTGCTATACTTCTTGATTCTACTGATTTCTTTTTGCTGATTTCTGGACTTGAGGTGATTCATTGCCCCACTTTTACTTTTGAACTTTGTTTTCAATACTTGGGGTGAGAAACATGCAAATTGTTTTATGTGGACTATTATCGCTTTTGATTTCAAAACTTGCTATGCTTATAGAACTAGGTAAGCTATGGAGTGAGGCCTAGTCAAGAACTAGGTAAGCTATACAACAAGGCCTGGTGTAGAACTAGGTAAGTTGAACATGTCGTTTCCTTACGAATGTTGGGTATGTCGTATTCTTACGCATACAAATTGATTTGATTTGATTTGGTGTTGGACTATAGTGTGCACCTATAGGGTTGGTTATTGAGATATGAGGCCTAGTCTAGCTAGCAAGAGTTTTGCGTATATGTCCACTTGATTGAATTAAGAATTTAAATCTATGATCTCTGTTAGGATCTATATCTTGATAGATCTCGAGCCAATAGATCGTTAGCCTACTAATGTAATCACCAGTAAGACTAAGTTAGATAATCCTGTGAGCTTGTAATTATTGCGGAATATAAAAACAAACTTATATACTAAACTTGATCTTCTATAGATCAATACTTTAACTAATAATGTTATGAAACTCGTACGTAATACAATGACCTAGGGTTCCTTATATACTAGTGGAAACCCTAACCTTTCTTACAAGAAACAAATAATAATAAACTAATAAAAGATATTCTACATATCTTGTCCTAAATTACATAAGTTCTATCCACGGTTTAACTCTATCCGTAGGATCTCTATACGTCCGCAGGAACCAGTCATCAGCAGAAACACTCTAAGCTTCCACAGAAACCTGTCAGCAGTATCAGTCAGCAGTATCTTCAATAATTCCTTACAATCCTCCCCTAATCTTGAATTTGACAGAGTTAAGTTCAAGATTTCTTGAGAGATCGCCAATAACACAAACAAGAGGATTAAGGATGAACATCAGCAGCAAAGAATCTTTATAAGTAGAATCTCTATTATCAGCAATTATGTGAAAACTCCATTCTTTGCAGCAACACATGACCAAATGTACATCAAAACAGATTAGTTTCATACTATTCTCATCACATCCAGGTGTTTTAACTCCTGTGAGAGGTGAATCATTGAAAATAATGGATTTGATGTCTCTTTACCAATAGCCATCACTACTGGAGTAGCCAAGTGTTCTCAGTTAAGAAACTATGGTACACTGATGACCCAAAGAATATGATTTTTAGCAAATCATCAGCTATAAACGGATTTGAGAAGTCTTTACCTGTAGCCGTTTGCTCAGGACTAGTCAATTATTGATGAAAAATCATCTTGGTCAATTGAATACCAAATATGGTTTTCCACTACCTTTACCACAAGCCATACTCTTGTGGGCTAGCCAATTATTTGGAATCCAGAAAGGAAAAATCCATGGTCAATTGACAACCATTTCAACTCTCAGCAATAAAGCATGGGTGAGTTGAGAACCTTATGATTTTGAGCAAACCATTACAGCTATCAACAGATTTGATGAGTCTTTACCAAAGCTGTACCCTTTGGACTAGCCAACTTTTTGATGGAATAGTCAACATCAGGTAAGTTGATGACCAGAGAAAGTGTGATAAGAATCAACACCAAACCTGCAAACAACATACACAAAACTATACAAATCTGTTTTTTTTTTTTTTAAACTAAAAGAAAAGAAATAAAATATACAACAAAGGACCATACCGATACCAGCTCATTGCAGATATGATTCCATTTGAATACCATACTTAGTTTTCAGTTCCTGCTTAGTCAAGATACTTCTTCTGATGAACCTTATCAATTGTTCAGCAAGATGAAGATCATTCTCAGTCATATCTAGAGGAACAGATAGTTTTGCATCCAGCATGAGATTCATCACTTCCATTGTAATTGGGTAAAGAACATCAGCCCAGCAGTATAAGGTCTTACCAGTGGTTGTAACAATCATATGAACATTAGGAAGAGGAAAGAACTTCCAATAGTCAACCACCCATGTCTTCTGACCTTTCCATACTTGAAACTTTACACTAGAATCACCACGATGAGAATCATAAAGAATTTGTAAATCTCCCATCAAATACATTCCAATTCCTTCAGGGGAATGAGTTTGATAATAGTTAATAACCCAATCATAAAGTGAGAGAAGATCTTGCTTGTCCACCATGTGCAATATCTGACTCAGAAAAGTGAAGGTCTTGGTAGAGCCATCTTGTCTATGAAGGACATTCACTTGTCCTTGACCAAGCAGAGAATCAACAAGTTCCCATTTCACAATTTTCTCCGAAACAACTGGATCTTGGCCATCATCAGAATCATAGTCAATGAAAGTACTGTCCTCTAATGGAGCATCCTTAGAAGCCTTCCTCTTTATAGCTTTAGTCTTTCTCCTAGTGCCAGTAGTAGAAGGAAGTGAAGGACCATCAGCAGGTTCTTCTTTAGGCACTTGTTTTGAAGCATCAGGAGTAACTTGTGCTGAAGCATCAACAGGAACATCTTCAGAATCATCCTCAGGTACTTCTATTGGAGCATCTGCTGAAGCATCATGTGAAACATCATGTTGAGCATCAGTAGTATCAGGTTGAGCTTCAGTAGAATCAGGATCTGGAACAACATTTGAAGGATTAGCATCAGGAGTATCATCCATCTGAGTTAACACTGAAGGAGAATGCACTTTCTCCTGACTACCAATAAATGACCCAGTGGACTCAGAAGGAACCACTTTCTCCTGACCACCAATAAATGACCCAGTGGACTCAGCAGGCTGATCAGCAGTATCATTAAGCCGAGTTCTCTTAGCAACAGGCCCATCCAAAAGTCTACCCCTTATCTCTAAGACATCTTGGACACGTATACCAGAGGAATGAAGATTGGAAATGATTTTGTCATAATAGAAGGTGAGCTGTTTATCTGAAAATCCCCAAACCTTCTTTTGAGTCCATCCTGACCCAAACATAGAACATCCCTGATTCTTGACAAAATTCCTCATATATTTCTTGATTTCTGCTTTTATCCAATGTCTTTCCCTGAGATGCTTAGCTTTTCTCTCTTCCTCCTGTTGTCTCTGCAACTTGCCTCTTTCAACCATCATTTGGACAAAGTCAGGGTTATTAACTCCAAGCACAGATTTACCCAAATTAGGCTTAGTAGCAGCCTGTTCAGCCAAATTTTCCCAGTGCTCTGCAGAAAGATTCTTAGCTATTTCATCTAGTTCCTTTTGTCTTTCAGCAGGCAGAGTACTAGTAAATGGAGTTCCCATCTTTTCCAAATCAGCTTGTATTTTCCTAGCAAGTGCTTCTGAGGCTTTCATATCCAACTGAACCTTTGTAGCAGCAACATTCTCTTTATCTTGCCATTGTGCAGCAACAAGCTCACTAAGTTTTTCATTACCAAGTTCCACTTTTGACTTCACTCTTGAAGGAATGTCCTGGTCAACCAAGATGGACTTTCCTTTGTCTTCCTTAATTGAAGTAGTTTCAGGAGGAACAGAAGGCTTTTCAGTAGAAACCTCAGGACATTCAACTTGTATATCGGCTGATGTATCATGAGTAACCACTTCTGGCATAGATTCAGGAAAAACATCCTTCCTTGAAGCATCAGCAGAAGTCTTATCAGCAGAGTGCTTTCTCCTGACATAAGTTACTCTTGAATCCTTTGGAACACTTGTAACAACAGAATGAACAACATCAGTAGCTGGTGCAGGCCTATCATCAGTAGAATGAGTAGATGGTGCAGGCCTAGCATCAGCAGCATTCTTCTGAACACTATCCAATGTGGTAGCAGCTAGAAGTTCAAGGCCTTCCAAATCAATTGTGTCAGATGCTTTAGTAGATTCCTCATCTGATTCATACACAACACCTTGTCTCTTCCTTTTCTTGAGCTTAGCCTCCAACTTTTTAACTCTTCCAATAAGAGTCAGAACAGCTCCACTAAGATTCTTTTTGGTGAAATTCAGATCATTCTCCAACTTGTCCACCTTAGTTACATACCTATTCAACAAAGCAGATACAGAAGTAAGAGTAACAGGACCTTTAGTTCCACCAACAGGGATATCTGTGGCATTGGAAGCATCATTGGTCCTGTGAGTAGAATAATCTAAATCTACATCTACATCTACATGATCCTCAAAATGAGGTCTCAATGGACTAGGTGTTGGAAGTCTTGTAAATTGTGGTGAGTGTACAGGTTGGTCAGAGCCTAAGTTCTCATTGAGCACATGCTCAGGAGAAGTAATATCCATTGGTGAAGGTACAGGTGTGGGTGACCTAGGAGAGGGTGGTGGCTGAACATCAGGAGCAACTGATGCACTTGCATCAGGAGCCACTTCAGTTCTGTCAGGAGAATCCTCTAGTGCTTGAGCATCAGGAGGATCCTGACCACCAGCAACTGCATCAGCAGCCACTCCATCAGGGGGATTGCCCACAGGGGCATCAGCAGCTGCATCAGCAACTACTCCATCAGGAGCATTGCCAGCAGGCAACATAGCAGGGAGTAAGGGTATGTGTTCTCCTGTAAATTTGATTTTCATTTGAGAAAACAACTTTTCAGATAAACCCTTAACAGGCAAATGGGTAGGGTCATTGGTCTGAATGCCTAAAATAATTTGAAGAAACCTAGGATACATTAAATATTTAAGTTTGGTATCCTTAACATTACCAAGCATTTCATTGAATATATACTTAGAAAAGTTAAAGGTTCTTCCCTGAGAGAGACACACAACGGCAAGAGCAATGTCTGTAGAAAATTGATCCCATCCACCAGACTTAGAACTCATACACTTAAGCAAAGTGTGTGTCAAAAACCTCTATTTAGGGCAAAACAAATTCTTGTACCACACTTTCCCATCACCACTATAACCAGTAGCCCGAAGACCTGCAAGTATCTCTTCCTTAGGCAAATCAGTCTCCCCACCTTCATCATCCAATTGTAGTTGAGTTCTGACCAAAGACTCAGTAACCACACATTCTTCCCCATCTACCATAGCAACAATCTCTGTTGGTCCATCTTCAATAGTCCTGGTCCTTGCCGTTTCCCAAAATTGTATAACCATATATTCATGAATTACATTTGGATAATGGATCAAAGCATAATGAATCTTGGATCTTTGGAGAAATTCTATCATACCCACATAATCTTCATCACCCTTACCACGACCAAGAAAGGCATGTTTATTATGATCGCCTTTGAAAAGTAGTTCAGCCATTGATTGAGAATAAGAAATTAGGGTTGGGAGTGCTGAAGAATGGTGAAATGGTTTTAAAATTTTATAGCGAGAGGGAATCAGTTAATTGTGAGTGGGATATGCACGTCGTGGCTAATTATGGAAGTTACCAAACGTGGAATGAAACTGATATGAATTATTGGAAAGTAATCTTTGGCCAATAACCGGCTTAAAAAGATCCCAATTAAACTGACTCCTCAGCTGAAACCAAGTCAAAGTGTCAAACGGCAGAAACCAAAATGGTCAATCCATAGAAATAAGTCAATCGTTGACTACGGTCAACCAAGTATGAATCAGCACTATCCGCAGAATCAATCAACAGAATCACACCTTCAGTTGTAACCAAATATCTTTGAAAAATCTCTTTATTCAGATTTCGAATAACCCTTAATTATCTCCAAACCACCTCGCATTTATGGTAATAAATACACGCGGTTGGGGTGATCTTATAAATAAAGGGTAATTATCCCCAAATCCCTAATTACAATTCCCTAATTACAATTCCACCAATCAATAAAAACACCATGGCATCCAATCAAAGCATCATTAACCTTTCTTCTGACTCATCTGATTCATCTGAATCACTAACATCACCACCACCACTCAGAATGCCAACTCTCCCCCGGGGTCTCACAAAAGAACAAGCCAAAAAGAAGAAACATGATGTACCTGCTCCTAGTTCATCATCATCAGAAGATCTTCCACCATACCCTTCTGAAATTGATGATCTAGAATACCAGAGAGAGATGGAGAGACAGTGGAATGCATTGGAGAGGGCAAATAGAGTTCCCAATCCTAATGAGTCTCCCTTCATCTTCAATTCGAAGAGGATGATGAGAATGATGCACTCTACAATCCCACAACCCCTGAGAAGCTCCAATCCTCTCGTCCAAGACGACCATCAAGAGGAAGAAAATTAAATCCCCCACTGCCAAAGAAAAGAAAGATTGTGATGGGGTTGCCCTGTCCTCAGTGGCAAGGAATCTTCAACATCAACAAACAAAGGCAAGGAGAAGATAGTGGAAGGCAAGGGCAAGGGCAAAGTAGAATAGGAATTTTAGGATTGATAGGCTAGTAATGCTTGTGTTAAACTTTCAATCTGATTGTCCTGTATTGTACTTCTGAAGAATCAATAATACCAAAGTCATTGATATTTCCTCTGATTCATCATCAGACTCCACCTTTGACATTCCTCAAATCCAAAGAGCATACTACTACCTTGGTGAAGGACCTTCTGAGTTTTGTCCATCTCCAACCTCATCAAAAGAAACCAATGAAGCAGAGGAAGCTCCAACTCCTCTTGCTATGGTAGTCCCTGATTTTACTCCTGTCACAGCATTCCTGACAAGTGAAATGGAGAGGGTGTGTACAGATATGAGGAAGATCTCTGTCCCTGAAGAGCCACAGTCCTCAAAGAGGAACAAGGGTCCATTGAAGGTTGTCCTGGGTCTTGCTGTTCCCAAGCTCTGAAACAAGGACATGCAATCCAGAGGGGTCCACAAGAGGATGCCTGACCCAAAGGACTTGGGCAAAGGGAAGATAAAGATGGAGTAGAAGGTTGGGGCTTTGGGAGGTGGTGGTTTGTTGGTTGGTTGAATGTTGTTAAATGATGTCTTTTGTAATCTGTCTGTTGAATGGTGTTGTTGTGGATGTACTTTGTTTTCCATAAAAATGAAAGATCTTTTAATTTGTCTTTTATATCTGATTCCACTGATATAAGTAGTGTAGATCTTTGTACATCAGCAGGAACATAACCTGCAACCAAACATTCAAACAAAACACAAAAGAACAACCATAATAATATACAAGGTTAGTAAGAAACTTGCAAGACAAAGTTACTAAACATAATAATCTACATAATATACAACATGTACAATCCTCCCTTGAGGCATATGCCTCCCCTGAGGCTTATGCCTCCCCTCAAACATAGCATTCAAGGGTTAACCATCCCAATGGTGACAACTAGGTGATTAAACCTAGGTCCATCAAAAGCTTTTGTTAATAAATCAGCCACATTATCATCAGTATGAATTTTAAGCACTTGAATTAGATGCTTCTCATTTGCATCTCTTATAAAATAGTGCCTAATTTCTATATGTTTAGTTCTCTGATGAAAAACAGGATTTTTAACAATAGAAATAGTACTTTGATTATCAATGTAGATTTTAGTGTTCATAAAGTTAAACCCATAATCCAACATTTGATTCTGAATCCAAAGTACCTAACCACTACAATTAGCAGCAGCAACATATTCTGCTTCAGTAGTAGAAGTAGCCACTATGGTTTGTTTCTTGCACTGCCAAGAGATGAGTCTTCTACCAAGAAATTGACAACCTCCTGTTGTGGATTTCCTATCCAAATTAGCTCCTGCATAATCACTATCACTGTTTGCCTCCAACACAAATGGTGATTCCGTTAGGTACCAGAGGCCTAGCTTGGGTTGTCCTTTGATGTACTTGAAAATCTTCTTCATTGCATTCAGGTGGGAAGTCAATGGAGTGACTTGATGTCTTGAGCAAGCACTGACAGCAAAGGTAATATCAGGCCTAGAAGCTGTGAGATACATGAGTGATCCAATCATGGATCTATAGAGGTGAACATTCAGAGCCTCATCTTGTTCATTTGGATTTTTAAGCTTGGGTGGTTCATATGGAGTAGTAGCAGTCCTCAGAAGTTCAAAGTCAAACTTTTTCAAAATGTCTTTAAAATACTTCTCCTGATGGATAAAAATCCCTTCAGGTTGTTGTTTGACTTGTAGCCCTAAGAAAAAGGTTAACTCCCCCATTGCACTCATCTGAAATTCTCCTTTCATCAATTCTTCAAATTCCCTGCACCATGCTTCCTTTGTGGATCCAAAAATAATGTCATCCACATAGACTTGTACTAGAATGATGTCCCTGGAGTTTTTCTTAATAAAGAGGGTCTTGTCAATAGCTCCTCTTCTGTAGCCATGCTCCAAAAGAAATGTAGACAATCTAACATACCATGCTCTTGGTGCTTGGTGAAGTCCATAAAGTGCCGTGACAACTTTGTACACCTTCTTAGGATGATGGGGGTCTTCAAAGCTCTGTGGTTGAGTAACATATACCTCTTCTTCAATTTTGCCATAGAGAAAGGCACTCTTGACATCCATCTGATAGACCTTAAACCCCATATATGAGGCAAAGGCTAAAAATAATCTAATTGCCTCAACCCTAGCAACTGGTGCAAAGACCTCAGTGTAGTCAATCCCTTCTTCTTGTCTGAAACCTTGAGCCACCAATCTTGCTTTATTTCTCACCACAATACCTCTGGCATCCCTCTTGCATTTTAAGATCCACTTGGTCCCAATTGCAATTTTTCCTGCAGGAAGATCAACAAGGACCCACACATCTTGATTCTTGAATTGTTGCATCTCTTCCTGCATAGCTTCAACCCAACTAGGTTCACTCAAAACCTGTTTAATGCTTGTTGGTTCAACTTGGGACAAGATACAAGCAAACAAACAATGCTTCTGATCTGTGTGATTGTCTCTCTTCTGAGTGGATACATAAGTTAGAAATGCACATTGCCCAAACTTGGTATTCTTAATGGCACTCCTGGTGAGAACCATAACATTTGGATCACCAAGTATATTCTTGTGGATGAATGGTGTTAATCCTTTTATTTGCAACAAGATTAACATCAATGGAGGTATCAAGATTGGTTAGTGTAGGAGCAAAGTCTTCATCATAAGAAGCTGATTGAAAAATGCCATCACCTTGCTCAACATTAGCAGGATCTGAGGGAATTGGAAACCTGCTATAAGGTTCATCCAAGCTTGTGGATGTTTCAGTGGAAATAAGAACTACAACAGAAACGCCTTCAGCAGAATCTCCATCAGCAGAATCAGCAGCTGCATCAGCAGATGTATCAACAGAACTAGTTTTTCTGCTCTTGTCAACATCAGCTTGTTTTAAGAGTGCTTCAGTGTCTTGAGCAAATTCAAGACCAAGTCTTTTAGCTTCCTCAGCAGCTGCATGTTCTTGCTTTTTGAGTCTAGCAAGATCTTCTGCATAGGTTGAGTTTTCCACATCATCAGCAAATTTGGCATCAGAGGCTTCTTTGTTAGGAGGATCTGCTATTTGAATTGGTAGAGTAGTTACAACAATAGTGGGTTCATCACATTCTGAATCACTTTCTGAATCATCTTGTAGGGTACCTGCACTGTTAGAAGATGACACTTGTATACCTGCAGAAGGGTTAGTTTTGTGTCTAGCATACCCCAAATAATCTGTTAAGTAATCAAGGTCAAAATACCATTCATGACCTTTCCCCTGAACATTTTCATTCTCCTCCAGAAATTTCAGGTTAAGAGTCTCTTCTATCTTCTTTGCAGCCAAGTTATATACCCTGTAGGCCTTGCTATGAGCTGAGTAACAAACAATATACCCTTCAGCAGCTTTTGCTTCAAATTTGCCTAAGTGGGCACTTGTGTTAAGAATGGTCACCTGATAACCAAAAGGCTTCAAGTGTTCACTGGTAGGTTTCTTCCCTGTCAGTAGCTCATAGGGTGTCTTAGTATGAGGTCTAGTAATCAACACCCTATTTAATACATAACAAGCAGTGCCAACTGCCTCAGTCCAAAACATGGTGGGAAGTTTAGAGTCAGCAAGCATAGATCTTGCAGCCTCTATAAGGGTTCTATTCTTCCTTTCTGCAACTCCATTCTGTTGTGGAGTCCTAGGAGTGCTATAGTCTCTTTTAATACCCTTTAGCCCACAAAGTTCAATGAGATTAGCATTTTTGAACTCTGTCCCATTGTCACATCTTATACCTTTAATATTTTTGTTAAGTTGATTTTCAATGAGAGCCATAAATTCTTTAAGTGCCTGAAAGGTTTGATCTTTAGTCACCAAAAAGAATGTCCAACTGAATCTACTGAAAGCATCAGTAATTACCAAACATAAGTACTTATGGTCAATACTCCTGATGGATGTTGGACCAAAAAGATCCATATGAAGTAGCTGCAATGGTTATGAGATTGTGCTCATAGCAGTAATGGCCTTATAAGAAGCTTTGTGTTGCTTACCCTTGTTACAAGCCACACAATTATGCTCATTAGTGAATATCTTAGAAGGAAGTCCATGAACAAGTCCATCTTTAGCAAGTTTGTTGATAACTTTGAAATTAACATGTGCCATCCTTCTATACCATTTTGTAGATTCATCCAAGGATGCTTTAGCCACCAAACATGTTAGATCACCTTCTGGCTTGACATCATTCAAGTCAAATGTATAAAGATTATGATTTCTTGGAGCCTTTAGCAATACATGATTGTCATCAGGTATTTTGAACTCAGGTGAAAGAATGAAACAACCCTCTTCAGTGAAAAGTACAGGAAGCTTTTTGTTACAAATTTGTGAAACTGAGAACAAATTGAATCCTTGAAGTTCCTTCACATAGTAGACATTCTCAAAATCCACCTTTGGAGTTCTTATGGTACCTTTGCCAGTGATCCTTCCTACTCCACTTCCAAACCTCACTATACCTCCATTAATAGGCACAAAGTCATGTAGCTTCTCCTGATTCCCAGACATGTTTCTTGAACAGCCACTATCAACAATACCTAAGTCTTTATTAAGAAGAGGATGTTCCTACAACAAAGAAAGTTAATATACAACAACATTAATATGTTAAGAGACTTAAGTCATGAAAGACTTGAGCCTGCCCTGTGGATCATTATGATGTACCCAAGAAGATGAGTTAGATCCACAATTGTTCCTGGAATCCCTGTAGTTATATGGCCTTTTATATGTCCAAGAACAATCTGCTGAGGACTTTTCAGCAAAATCCCAATTAGCCCTTCCCAAAAACATTGGGTCATTATATCCATACCAATGATTAAATCTATAAAATGGTCTTGACCCATATCTATTTCTATTGGTATTCATATATCTACTAGCAGAAACAGACCTATCAGAAGGAACAGACCAATCAGCAGGAATGGAATGCATTCTGCTGACATTGTAATTTGCCTGTGGAACTAATGAGGGTTTGGTACAAGTGTTAGCCCACTTTTGTCTAGGTCTATAATTAACAACAGAAACACCCATCCTCTTATCATGAAAATCACAATCCTTAATCAAATGCAATTTTCTACCACAAACAAAACACTTCTTCTTCTTAGAAGATTTATTAAATCCAAAAGATGTCTTATAAAACACAGAATTATTCAAAGAAACACCAGAAATAGAATTGTTTTGTAAACACTGAAAGGAATTGTTTTCAAAAGAAGTAAATAACAAGTCTTCAGAAGAGGCTGTCTTAGAAAGAACTTCATCAGCAGCAACTTCAGAGTCCACAGACTTGTAAGATGACTTGTCAGAAATCTTTATTGAGGACTTGGGTGAGTCTGACTTGGTCTTGGAATCACAACTGGCATAACTAGAGGTCTCTGAGGTCTTGTCCCTGGAAGAACAAGAGACATAAGTGTTAGAATCATTACTAGATATACTTCTAGAGTCAGGGGAGTCATTGATCCTAATGCCAGTGTTTTCCTTTGATTTTGGTAAGTCCAACTTATGGGATGTAGGCTTAGGGGTTCCTATGGTTGGAGACTCTTCAGACTTGTTTGGCAAGTCATTAGACTTTTTGCCAAACAGATGGTGTGAACCATCAAAGTCAGAGGTTTTGGTGGTAGGCATAAATACACCTCTGATAGGTCCTGGTACAGCATGCATCTCACCTTCCTTTAGATAGTTTATAGGGACAGAATAATTATGATTTTCTTATCTAAATAGTGATTTGCTTCTGGACTTAACATATTTCTTAAACCCTAGACCTATCTCAAATGTTACAGACTTACTAATGTAGAGTAACCTAGATAATTTATCACCTGAAACTAGCCACTCTTTATGCCTAGCTACTTCTTTATCCAATTTCTCTTGCAAAACACCTTTCTCAGACTCAATTCTAGCTTTTTCTTTTTCAGAAAACTTTAATTCATTGCTAGTATTTTCTAAATCTCTACTTAAAACTCTAATCTTTTCCTCATAAGCCAATTGATTTTGCTAAAACTACATCTTCTGTTGCTCTAAGGTTTTAAAAGCTTCTTTGTAGGTTGCAGCTTCAATAAAACACTCATTATATTTTGGTTTCATCTCATCATAAGCTTCTTTTAGAGTTGTATATTTAGAATCACAATCACAAACACAAGTAGATACCTGAGGAGAGATGCCCATGAGGCCGAAGTCATCATCACAACTAGCCATGCGAGAGATTTGAGGAGGGCTGCTTGTTGCATCTTCATGCTCATTCCAGTCAACACCAACATCTATAGCAGTTATCAAGGCTTTTGATTCACCAGCCTCCACCTCTTTCTTCTTGTATGCTGAGTATCTGGTATTAGCTTCACCCTTCTTGGTTGTGCCCTCTCTTGCAAAATGGCCAATTTCTCCACAAGCATAGCACTTCACTTTCCTCCTGTCAAACTGAGCTGCGTCTCTACCATCAACATTGAGCTTTTTACCAACCTTTTGCTCAAATCTTCTGACCTTGAGGGAGAGCATAGCCATTTGCCACTTTAAGTCCAACTCTTCTAAAGCAAGTTCATCAATCTGCTCAAAATCTTCATAAGCTATTTGTTGCTGTTTATCAACTTCAGCAACAAATGAACGAAGTACATCTTCCATCACATTACTAATCTTTGGATGAGTTATTAGATTAGCATTTGAAAAAGACAATGTGGTAATGGGAAGACTTTGACTTGGAGTGGATGGACTTGAGTAAACCTGTGGTACTGGGGATGGACTTGTATAGGTATGTGGCATGTAGTTTGAGTTAGAGCTGACAAATGCAGATTGAGAAGGAGTTGCTGCGTATGGAGAGAATCCCTTTATGTCGCCTTCCAAAGCTCTGAGTTTGTTGTACAAGTCATCAAAACTGAGGTAGTCCAGGCCACCTTTTGTTTTCAATGATATACTTACCTGAGACCATGAGGGAGGCAAGGCTCTTAGAAACCTGGAATTCACCTCCTCATTGTCAGGTCTGGCTAGAAGCTGATTCAACTGACTCAGTATCTTCTGAAACCTGTCATAGCCTTTGTGGAGACCCTCTTCTTCAGTTATTCTGAATTCTTGGAATTCTTGCTTCAACATACTCTTTCTCATCCTTTTTGATTCATCATTCCCCCCAAATCTAGCTTTTATAGCCCACCAGATTTCTCTTGGATCAGTCATGGAATGAAAATCTCCCATGTGGTCATCAGGGATTGCCTGCAGCAATATGGTTCTTGCTTTATTCTCCTTTTGTGTAGCAAGAATTTCTTCAGCGGAAATAGGTTCCACAATCTTAATTTTCCCATCAGCATCTACAGTTTGCTTTTTAGGACGACAGCCATTGAGTATAACATTCCAGAGGTTATAGTCAACACTTGCAATCCAGTTTTGCATCTTCATGGCCCAGATCTCATACTCATCCTTCCTGAGAAAAGGAAGCTTGGCATTGCTGTTAGAGAAGGCCACCTGTTGTAGTTGTTGAGTGAGAGAGCCTGCTTCTGAGAGAGTAACATCAGTGCCTGGTTTGTCTCCCATTGGTACTGAGTGAAAAGTTATGTGATTGTGATTGTGTTGAGGTTACAGAGAGTATCTCGTGGCTCTGATACCACTTGTTAGGATCTATATCTTGATAGATCTCGAGCCAATAGATCATTAGCCTACTAATGTAATCACCAGTAAGACTAAGTTAGATAATCTCTGTGAGCTTGTAATTATTGCGGAATATAAAAACAAACTTATATACTAAACTTGATCTTCTATAGATCAATACTTTAACTAATAATGTTATAAAACTCGTACGTAATACAATGACCTATGGTTCCTTATATACTAGTGGAAACCCTAACCTTTCTTACAAGAAACAAATAATAATAAACTAATAAAAGATATTCTACATATCTTGTCCTAAATTACATAAGTTTTATCCACGGTTTAACTCTATCCGTAGGATCTCTATACGTCCGCAGGAACCAGTCATCAGCAGAAACACTCTAAGCTTCCGCAGGAACCTGTCAGCAGTATCAGTCAGCAGTGTCTTCAATAATTCCTTACAATCTCACCAGCAAAAGCTGACTTTTAGCGCGTTTTCTCAGGTAATTAAGTAATGATTTTGGATGCTTGGATTGGAGGCTTGGCTTGGCAAAGTGGTTCATGGATCTATTTTCTCAAACTATGATATGTAATTGTGGACCTACGTTTATTTCTTTTGGGCCTTACTTTGGATAAATTTGGGATGAATGTAAACTTTAATACCCCGTTTGGTTGTGTTTTACTCATGTTTACTTTATCTCGTTCTTTTATGACTTGTGTTGGATACCAATCCCCGTAGCACCCCGAAAGCTTGTTGAGTCTTCCGCTGTACCAAATTTTGGAGGTGTTACAAGGATTAAGATTTGGATTTGGATATAAAGTTAAAAATTAATATTTGAATTTAGATTTGAGTATGTAACAGAAAAAATTATATTTTTTATTAAATATTATATTTAATTAGTAGTAATTCCTAAAATATCGATTTTTTATTATATAAAATTGATATGTAAGAGTGAAATAGAAAGAAAAGTACAAGGGACCCACTTAAAGTAAAGTAAACCCATCATTTACTTAGGTGCCGTTTGGTTTGTAGATGAGTTTAGATTAGGATTTGAATTTAAATGTAAAATTGTAAATTAGAATTTGGATTTGGAGAGGGAAAATAATATTTAATAATATATTATATAATGAAAAATAAATTAAAGTTTACTTTTATTAATAAAGTAAGAAAAAATAAATAAATACTATTTTATAAGGTACATCGCAATAAAGGAAAAAGAAATATAAGAAGAAAACAAAGTCGGGGCCTACATGTGTCATAATTCCACCCCATGAAGCCACCTTTGATAGAACCCTCTATATTTGGCATTAGGGGTGAGCAAACAAAACCAAAAAAACCGAAACCGAACCGAAAATCGACAAAACCGAACCGGAAAAACCGAACCGAAAAAACGACCTAAACTAAAAACCGATGGTTCGGTTTTAATTTTTTAAAAACCAAAAAATACGGTTCGGTTTCAGTTTTTGCTCAAAAACCGAACCGTAAAAACCGAACTGAACCGATTTTATTATATAATAATATATAATTAATATAATATGAATAAATAAATAAATAAATCAAATTTATAAATTCATATTCATTTTTGTGGGTAAATTTATAATATTATCTTAACGTATATGTTTATATGCATGTTTATCATGTCATGTGTTTACTTGAGAATATGTCAATAAATATATGATGATGATCATATTATATGTTTGTTCACTCGCATGTGTGTGTCTCATATATATGTGTGTAATTATAGAATTATACAATAAACATTATTATACTTAGATTGACAAAAATAATAATAATAATAATAATAATAGCGAATTTTCTATGTAATACAAGTTTGTTGGTATAAATTTGTCATGCCTAAATATAAACAGTTAGAAACCGAAAAAACCGAAAAGCCGAACCGAAACCGATAATAAACCGAACCGCCAAAAATCGAACGGTTTCGGTTTTGGGTTCTATAGAAACCGAAAATTTCGGTTCGGTTTCGGTTTTAGCTTGAAACCGACCTAAACCGAACCGTGCACGCCCCTATTTGGCATACAAGCCTAAACTCAAATATCAAAAATTCAAACAAACAAGTGATTTAAACTTTTAATTCCAAAACCCAAGTAAATACCCCTAACCAAACGGGCCCGGCAGTGAGATTTAACTCCAATTATTTTCTTTAAAAAAACAACCAAACAAGTGTATTTAATGCCAAAGTTACATCCTACCTCACAAACCACCAACCAAACATGTCCTATTAGCTAATCAAATCAATGGTGAACACCTTTTATGAAGGGAGGTGATTGGCACACTCACATTTTTTATTGGGACACTCAATTATACAAACTGTTAAAACACACGATAAGTATTGTACAAGTATGTAAAGCATATAGTAGAGTGTCCAAATAAAAAATGTGAGTGCAAATAATTTCCTTTTTATAAAACACTCATTCACACATCAGAGTGCAATACTCATGAAATGCTACTAATACTAGGTCAATAAATATAAATTTCTTCATATATACCGTGTATAGATAATTCTGTTGCGAAATAATTTTCAACTATTGAGAGTGAGACCCATTCAACTCCGTTTTCGAGTAAATGTAATATTCATTTGTCATAAGCTAATGAAATATTTTATTTCCTTATCTTACAATTAAACCTTTTTTTTTTTTTTTTTTTTTTTTGGCAATGCTTAACATTTTCTTAAATTTTAGAACATTAGATGCGGATCCCCTATTTTTCTTGATTTTGTTCTGTCCTTTGTCTTAAACTAATCAGTTTAACACGATTTTTCTTAAGCATTAAAATGCGTATCAACAAAAACATTAAAATAAAATAAAATAAGAAGTAAAATCTCCAATGAAATGAACCAAGTCAAAATTAACATATATTCAATTCAAAGTCAAACCATTTGTCGTCTGTCATTCGATTTTGAGCTTATATATAAGTCCCTACTCTTTGTAATATTATACTACATCAAACTTCAACAATATTACCCATTTTTTCCATCAAATCAAAACTCATTTTCCCAATAAAAGATTTAATTACTTTTATATTATAAATCAAACTAACTCATTCTCAACAAAGAAACATGAAACACCAAGTCATTTATGTGGCTATCATGGCAACATTGGTTCTTTTCCTTAGTTTCCAACCAACTCGAGCAATCAGAATTTTAGATGAAGATTTTGAAGAAACATGGATGAAGAGAAGCCATCTTCTATTATCTTCGTTACAAAGAAAACCGCCAGTTAGGTCACCTGGAAATCCGTGTAACTCGACCGGCAATGGTGGTAGCGGCCGTTGTATTGGCTCCAACAAGGTTGCCGGACGTCCAAACGTTGCTAGCGCTCCACCACCACCTGAATTCTCTCAATCGTTGGTTCAAATCGGAGAGGCTACTAGCTAGCCGCCATGCATGCATGCTATTATAATCAAACGATCAATACTTTTTCCAAACTATTCTTTGGTTTTATTTATTATTTATTAAATTCATTTTTAATAACAGAGTGATCATAGATCAAATTCTAACAGATCACGTATCCAAATAAATGGACTTCTTTGCCATTACGTGCGTATTCATTAATATGTGTCTATGTACCTAATGGTTGTACGTACTTATTCCTTGTATTGATACATAAAATTCAATTCGATCGTTTGTTGATTTATTTTAAGTGCATATATACCTTATAACATGTTCATATGTATGCATGCGTATTGTTTGACACATAAATTAATGTATATCCTTACCAAAGTGGCTTTGCCTATGACTGACTCAACAAGTAAGGTCGTTGGTTCAAACATTGTTTGAGACATGCATTGTGAGACAGATGAAATATTAGCTAGGTGCTGTGTACGCGTGTGTACATAGCTTTTTTGATAAATAAAAATAAAATAGTAGAAACGTATATCCTTTATATATACTTGAAAAAAAGTTATTTAAAATAATCAGTGCAATTTTTTTTTGAACAACAACTTTTATTAAAAAAAACTAGCAAGAAGCTAGAAAGGGATTACAAAGTAATTAAATAAGGATGTTGAAGCCAAGAATCCCACGTAAAACTATTTCTACATCTAGCATGGCACCACATAAACGAGTACATAACAATATCATCAAAAAGAATGTGCTTCCGAGGATATTGAGACGAAAACAAGAGTTGATTTCGAAAGCTCCAAATACTCCACCACATAACAGAGAAAACACCTTCCAAGAGACCTTTAAGACGAGATCCCAGTCGTAACCCACAAAACCAGGAGATTCACTCCTCATAAGAACAACCAGAAAAACAAGGAATATCCCACCAGCGACATACAAGCCCATAAATGTCACGAGCCATGTTACATTGAAAGAACAAGTGTGAAACATCTTCCGCCTATGTAGTACAAACAGTGCAAGTTAACTCATGCTTAAAGTATGTTCGATGCATGTATTCTATGTTGACCCTGCATGTGATCGATTTGCAAACTTTTAACTTCCCCTCGTAATGTTTTGTGAGGTTTATGTGTCACAAAACAATTACATAACTCTAGCTACTATACAGAATATATAAAAATAACACCATATATTTTGGTACATAATTTTACTTAATCAATTAATTTACTTTACAGACAACTATAACGCTTTTGTTAATGCTCCTACAAAAGGGATTTCAAAACATTACGTTGATAATTAAGAGAATGCAACTGTCTTATAATGGTCTGAGGACAAAAAACACATTTTCGTCAACTGTCTTCCTGGTACGGATGACTTATTGATATTCCAATGGTTTTTTTTGGACGACGAAGAAATATATTTATATATAAACAAAACTAAAAATGTTTACCCAACAAGAGGCTAGGAGCAATTACACAATAAATGAGCATCACTTAACAAAATGTGTGCAAGCTATCCGATCCCGGGGTTAAACAACCAATCTAACCATACAAGGCTAAGTTTCTTACACCTACTAACAACCCAATTAAAAACCACATATTGGAGCTTGCGAAAGGGAAACGAATGGAGGGTTGTTTTGATGCAGTTATAAATATAATCAATATCACGTGGATCATTTGGCGCTATCGGAATAGTTTATGCTTATTCCGATCTTCAACCCCCACGTCACTTAAATAAATCAAACTCTCATTTTTGGATCACCTGATCTGCTTGTAATATGGCATTGTAACTTCTTTAACAAGTTGGTAGTTCTATAATAATATCCGCAGTATACAAAAAATAGAACTTTTAAGATTGTATATGCTAGTGTATATGTCTCGGAGAAAAAAATAAACACTATCACGTATACTAATATTTTTCAAAGTTTGTTTTAATCTTTCTTTAATATACTCTTGTTTTTATCTGCAAACTTAAGCGCTAAATCTCTAATTAACCTAAAGTCTTGTTTATTAATTTTTCCTTATTTTAGAAGACATAAATTAAAGGTCTATCATCAAATTCTTTTACTAATTCGTTTCGTTATATATAACGTGTTTACATATAAATTAATGTTTGAACTTTGAAGTACTATATATTAGTCATTGGTCAAATAAACAAATAACACGTCATTGTGTTCAAGAGGGATTGAACATGAACCCTTCAAAGTCAAACTAATTTTTAAGTTTATGTCATTCTATTTGCTTATATATATAAGTCTCTTATGTTTTATGAATATCATCCATCTAACCTTCACACATTTTATATATCATTCATAACTCATTTTCCCAACAGAAGATTCCCCTAAGCTTATATAAATCTATACTATTTTCATCTAGTTAAAGCAAACTAATTCATTCCCAAGAAAAGAAAACCATAATCTTGAACTTTAAACATAATATGAAACACCAAGTCATTTTTGTAGCTATAATGGCAACATTTGTTCTCTTACTTCTTAGCTTCACACCAACTCGAGCAAGCCGAATTCTAGAAGGAGATTTTAAAGAAACATGGATGAAGAGAAGCAATCTTCTAATATTACCATCGTTACAAAGTAGAAGACCGCCTCTTCCGCCACTAGGAAATGATTGTAACTCGACAGGCAACGGTGGTAGCCGTTGTATTGGCTCCAGGAAGGTTGCCGGACGACGTCCAAATGGTGCTACTGCCCCACCACCACCTAAATTTTCTTAATTAATCGTTGGTCCAAATCGGAGAGGCCACTAGCTAGATACCCCATGCATGCATGCATGCATGCTTGCATGCATGCATGCTGTTATAACCTAACAACACATTTTAATTCGTTACCTTAATTTTTTTTAACTATTCAAAATTCTTTTTATGTTGTTTTTCAAATTAAAAAATAGCAATATAATGAAGTCATGGATCAACTTCTAACAAGAGTATGTATTCAAATAATGGACTTCTTTATCAATTACGTACTTATTCATTAATGTGATATATATGTACTACTGAGTATTTGTTTTTGATATATATAATTCAATTCCATCGTTTGTTAATTTATCTATTGTGCATTACTCTACCTTATAACGTGTTCATGCATACTTGTTAACATGTAAATGTATATTATTGACATTTTGGTCCGAGTGAGATAAAATTTAACCAAAGGTGTGAAGGCTCAAGCCATGTATGTTCGTTATATTTGTGAGATAGTGTGAGATATGAATAATATGATATGGTATGTAGGTATGTACATAAATTGTCTTTTTAAACTAAAATAATAATGTAAATGTATATCGATCGAACTTCAAATGTACGTTTATTTTTAAATTAATCAGTGCAGGTTTAATTCATGGCCGGGTACTGCAACACAAGTTGGCTAATGCTACGGTAGGAATCCGTTGCGAATCCGTTGCAAACGGCCATTTGCAACGGATTTGCAACAGATACCTACCGTAGCGTTAATGCTCCATGGAAATTTAAATTGCAACGGATTTCTAACGGAGTTAAAAAAGTTGCAACGGTTTTCCAACCAAGAAAAATCCGTTCTAAATTAGCAACCGCTTTTGCAACGGATCATATTCCAACAGTCGTGTAGTAGTGGGGTTTATGTTCCAGGATTATATGTTCAAACTGCTAGGGACTTGTAGATTTCGGATAAAAAGTGAATATATCATTGATATTCCAACAACAATTTACTTGCATCCTCCAATGCAACCGCTTCCAAGAAAATTAACATGGGTTGTTTTGATGCTGTGAAGCCTGTAATAAACTCAACCACTTGGATCATTTGGTGCAATCGGAGTACCTGGTTTATGTTTCAATCTTCAACCCTCGAGTGGGACACAATATTTAAAGAAAGTAAAATACTTTCTTCTTTGGATCACCCCTACTTGTAATCTCACATTGTAACTTCCTCTAGCAACTCATCGTGAAACAAAAATAATACAAGCTTTTAATTAAGATTTAAGATCATATATATAATGAATAAGAGTCACATTTGAGAGCCCGTTATGCATTCGTTCGTAATCGATAGTGGCAGAAGTTTAAACTTTTGAAGTACAAGGAGAAGCATATATGCTTTACGTGCCGAAGAAAATTAAACAATATCATGTACATTACATTTACCAATTTTTGTTTGTCTCATATAATTCAATAATCACGGAGTATTATTAAACTTAAATATAATTTTGGCTCTTTTTTTTTTTAACTGCAGACTTAAGCACTGTTGTCTCTTTATCATCACTTAATGGACCAATTTAACACCTTTAATATATTTAAACAAAATTCTTGTTTTATTATATTTTGCTTATTCTAGAAGACGGAAATTAAAAGGTCTATCATATCATCAAGTTCTTCTACTTTAATTTGTTTCATTATAACGTGTATACATATATATATTTGAAGTGTATTGGTCAGCCCAAGAATCAAATTTAGAGCCCTAAAAATGGTTTATTTGAATAAAATAAAATAAAACACACGCGCCATTGTTACTAAAGAAGACATTTGGTCAAGGGATTTAAAAGAACCCATCAAAGTCAAACAATTTGTCAACCATATGTCTTGTGATTTGCTTATATAGAGGGCAGAACCATTACTAAATATGATTAGGTGCACAAATTTTTTGAAACCGTAATATAGAAACACATTTCAATGCACAGGGAGCATATAGAAAAATTTGATTTTTAAAAAAAAAAAAATTAACATTACATCGAAAAAATCTATTAGGGTCCTAGGCACCTGCAGAACCCTAGTTCTGTCCCTGCTTACATATATTTAAGTCTTTACTCCTTAAGATATTATATCCATCGATCAAACCCTAACAAAATTACCTAAAGTTTCCTTATACCAAGATTCATATTAAAGTGAAATAATTCATTCCCAACAAAAGGAAACTTTAGGGTGCGTTTGGTAGGAGAAATCGGAATGAAAGAATAATATTAGATATGATTGCAAGTGTTTGGTTAATATGTACATCTCTCAAATTTGGGATTGAGATATACATATCTTCCATACTCCATACCACTCAAAAGGGCAAGGTATGAAACTTTCATACCCGAGAGGCCCACCATATATCTACACACATACCTATTGTGATTCATAGCATCATACCAAACACATCATTAAACTTAAACTTTAAACAAAAATGAAACACCAAGACATTTCTTTAGCTCTTATGGCAACATTTGTTCTATTACTTCTTAGCTTCACACCGGCTAGAGCAAGTAGAATTTTAGATGAAGATTTTGGAGAAACGTGGATGAAGGGAAGCAATCTTCTATTATCGTCAATACAACCATCCACCACCATTACAACCATCTCCGGAAATAATTATAGTTGACATGCGATCACATTCCAACACCTATGCAATCAAGTCAGCTAAAACACCCGTTTTACCTTAGATAATAAAAATCGGTTACATAATTTACATCAAATTTAAAACGAATAGATCCATTCCTTTCTACTGATTATAACTTCAACCCAACACAATAAATCAAATAAGGTAATAAAAGATATGCCTTATGTTCCTTATGACATACCCTTTCATCATGTTCAATGCAAAAATGTATTATAGTTGAACTGTCTTGTCTGTCCATATTATAATATGCATTGTATGTAAAGTGTGTACTTTGATTGTAAATGTTGGCATGGTGCTGCTAGTGGCAAAAATACTTTTTAGCCTAATTTCCCACACTAACAATGTAATGCTACCAAGCAGGAGTCTCATGCACTAATATACTTGGAAAAGCTAATCAAAGATAATATAACCGACCCTTGCTATTGTGTACGTGGATGTAGGACATTACTCTTTTAGCCGAAGATCGTAATCCTTGTAACCTTTGCTATTATCTAGTGTGATTTACATTCCTAAAGCTGTATTATTTTTATCTAATATGTGTGTAATTCAGCCTGCACTCGATTCATCTAACATTCTATTCATAAGGATTAAATACCAACAAAGTTTTATACTTGTCCAGTTTTAGTCTTTTCTGTAATAAGGTTTCAATTAATAATAAAATTGTTCAAGATATTCAACTAAAAAGCTATGACTGGATTGTACGAAGATCTAATAAATATAAAGAGATAGGTTGTCAACAATGGTTAATTACAATATCCTTTGAAAAGCCGACTACAATAAGGGCTATATTTATGAATTATGCTCGAGTTCAGGTTCATTCTATGATGTGATGTCTGCTTCATATATTTTTTGGTCAGTTTTGACTGCATACTGTTAGGTTCTCATGCCAGTGTGTTATTTAAAGAGTTTGTTTGGTCACAGGTTTCTAGTCATTATCTTGTAATTTTTGGTTCGTGATAGGTTGATACTCATATTATTTAGTTTTGTTTGTTTGGATCTTATCCTTTTTAAATTGGCTTGATTAATTGATGTGGAATGCTTTAATTTGAATAATTTGTTATCTATTATTTTAGTTATTAAATTGTGTTGAAGCATTTTTTCACCAGGTTGGTCTTGACGGCCCTTGCGTGCCGTCTGTCTTTGTCCTGAGCTTGAAAGTATGCTACAAACATGAAAGAACCCGTTAGAAGGGTTCACGAGGCCGAAGCCCCGGGAACCACCCTCCAACGGTCAAGTCAGAACCTCGATTATAGAGGATTTAGTATGCTTATGCCGTATGTTTAATATGCGAGATGAGGGAGAGAAATATTGTGTAGAGATAAGTAATATATATATATATATATATATATATATATATATATATATATATATATATATATATATATATATATATATATAGAGAGAGAGAGAGAGAGAGAGAGAGAGAGAGTGATAAACCTGCCTTATGAAGGAGAGGGGTTTGGCTATTTATAGCCAAGCCTTTGTACAATGCCTGTTGGATAATAGCTTGCTCGAATAATAACCTGTAGCCTCTCTTTATAATCTATTGGATAATAACATGTTAATATCTCAGGAAGTAACACGCCGACCTACACCTGGTCTAGGTGCTAGGTGTCTGGTCACGTGGGAGACACAATCCCGTAATATCCGGGTTAGGCGACATAGTCCGGTTATTGCATCGGACTGCTGGGTAAAAAGGATGTACCTGTATAAAAAGGGGTGTATACCTTTACGGTCCTTCGGCACATGCCCTTCGGACAAGAGCAGCATCCGCAATCCGGCAATAACCTTCGGATTGATGGAAAACCTTCGGTTCGGCACGTGTCGTCCGGACACATACGCCAACAAATTGTTATCTTTCTAAACCAAAATTTTTATAACAATTTCATTCAGAAAATGGAAACAAAATCCAAACCTTAGAGAGAAAAAGAAGAAAAACTGAGGGGAAATAAATACTACTAAGTATGTTTTTTCTTTAACTTGTATTCTTAAATATTCGGGTAAAAAGGTAGGGTTGTTTAGATTTTGATGATGAGTGTTTTTTCTTTATAGTGTATGGATGGGATTTGGGAATGTGTTTTTTGTTTGATAATGAATTGTATAGTAGTGAGATGATGGTGACAGTGGTGGTGACAAGATGATGATGGCGGTGGAGGTGATTGAGATGATGGTGGTGTTGGTAGTGGTAGTGATGGTAGTGTAGTTGAGTGAGGTGATAGTGTTAATTTTTAGATAAACTTGTCGACAAAGTTGTACCAATAATTAACACAAGCAATGAAATGACCATTTTTCATGCGAGGCACATGGAGGACTTAACATCTATTGACTGACGTCCGTTAGTCAAAGAGACCTTAGGCGATGAAAAAAATGAGCAATTGAGACCTTGGATGTATTTATTTTGAATTTGAGACTCTACAGGTATTTTTATAGAAGTAAAATGATGAACGATGTATTTTACTTTTTAAATTTAAATTAATACCTATGGATTGCTAAAGAATGTCACATAAATAAACATTTCGGTGCCGTTTGGTTTGTAGATGAGTTTATGATTAAAACTTGGATTTGGATATAAAGTTAAAAATTAGAATTTTAATTTGGATTTGAGTAAATAACATAAAAAATTATATTTAATTAAATATTATAATTAATTGGTAGTAATGCATAAAATATCGATTTATTATTATATAAAATTGATATGTAAGAGTGAAATGGAAAGAAAAGTACAAGGGACACCCAACATTTACATAAGAATTGTAATAGTGTATGATATTTAACCCTAATTATTTTCTTTAAAAAAACAACCAACCAAGTGTATTTAATGTCAAAGATACATTCACAAACCACCAACCAAACACGCCCTATTAGCTAATCAAATCACTGGTGAACACCTTTTATAAAACACTCATTCACACATCGGATTGCAATACTCGTGAAATGCTACTAATACCAGGTCAATAAATATAAATTTCTTTAATATACCTTGTATAGATAAATTTCTTTAAACTATGTGAGACCCATTCAATTCCGTTTTCGGGTAAATGTTTCTTTTGTCATAAGCTAAGGAAATATTTATTTCCGTATCTTACTATTAATTGTTTTTTAGCAATGCTTAATATTTTCTTAAATTTGGGAACATTAGCTGCGGATCCCCTATTTTTGTTGATTTTTTTCTCTTTTGTTTTAAACTAATCAGCTTAACACGATTTTTCTTAAACATTAAAATGTGCATAAAAAAATATAAAACAAAAACACACACAAGGAAGGAAGGGGAAAAAAAGTTCAAATCTCCTTTGGAATGAACCAAGTCAAAATTAACATATATTCAATTCAAGTCAAACCACTTGTCATTTGATTTTTGTGCTTATATATAAGTCCCTACTCTTTGTAATATACGAGGTGGATCACCCGCGCGTTGCCGCGGGATGTTTTGCCAAAGAAGTAGTTATTGCAGTTAACGACTGATAGTTATAAGGACAAAATTTGCAACGAACCTCTAAGATGGAGTACCAATTGCAGACCTCTAAGACGAATGACCAATTGTAAAAAAAAAAAAAAAAAAAAAAAAAAAAAAAAAAAAAAATTAACGGTCGTTAAGACCGTTAGTTATAAGGACTAAATTTGCAACGAACCTCTAAGACGAATGACTAATTGTAAAAAAAAATATAAAAAAAAAAATAACATAAAAAAAAATAACGGTCGTTAGTACTTAACGGTCGTTAAATACTTAACGACCGTTAGTTACTGTACATTCTACTGTTCATTGTGAGTGTTTTTACTGTAGCTTTGCTACTGTAGCAATTGCTACAGTAACAGCCTGATAAATGTTAGTATTATAAATATCCCTTAAACTCTAACAATATTACCCACTTTTTCCTTAAATCAAACTCATTTTTCCCAACCGAAGATTTAATTACTTTTATATTATAAATTAAACTAACTCATTCTAATAATAATAATAATAATAATAATAATAATAATAATAATAATAATAATCTGGAACTTAAATCAGGAAACACCAAGTCATTTATGTAGCTATTATGGAGGCATTGGTTCTTTTCCTACTTAGCTTCCAACCAACTCGAGCAATCAGAATTTTAGATGAAGATTTTGAAGAAACATAGATGAAGAAAAGCCATCTTCTGTTATCATCGTTGCAAAGTAGAAAACTGCCAATTAGGTCACCTGGAAATCTGTGTAACTCGACTGGCAACGGTGGTAGTGGCCGTTGTATTGGCTACAAGAAGGTTGCCGGACGTCCAAATGGTGCTACCGCTACACCACCACCTGAATTAATTCTCTCAATCGTTGGTTCAAATTGGATAGGCTACTAGCTAGCCGCCATGCATGCATGCTATTATAATGAAATGATCAATACTTTTTTAAAACTATTATATTCTTAGTTTTGTTCTCTCTTTTTTTAAATCCATTTTAAATAACATTGGTGTGATATTATATCTTAGATGAAATTCTAAGAAGAGCACGTATCCAAATAAATGGACTTCTTTGCCCATTATTTACTTATTCAATTATTCATTAGTACGTCTATATGTACCGAACGGTTGTACTTATTCCTTGTACTGATATATATATTTCAAATCGTTTAATAAATATGTTTATTTTTTTAAGTGCATACCTTATAACATGTTCATGCATGCGTATTGTTTGACATATAAATGTATATCCTTACCAAAGTGGATTTGCCTATGAGTGACTCGACAAGTAAGGTCGTAGGTTCAAACATTGTTTGAGACAGATGAAATATTAGGTTCTGTGGTAGGTGTGTGTAAATATATTTTCTTTTTGTATATAAATAAAAATAAAATAATAGAAACGTATATCCTTTATACTTAAATGAATGATTTAATAAAAATAATCAGTGCAAATTAATTCATGCTTAAAGTATGCTCGATGAATTTATGTTGACCCTGCATGTCATCGAGTTGCAAACTTTTAACTTCCCCTCGTAATGTTATGTGAGGTTTATGTGTCACAAAACAATTATAATTAGCTCTAGCTACTATACAAAATATATATTGATACAAAATAACACCATTAGGTATATATTTGGATATATAATTTTACTTAATCAGTTAATGAAAGTTAGGTGCTATTTAAATAATTAAATGCAACTTAATTGATTTAATATGAAAAAAAAATTAATTTATTAAATTATGTGATTTAATTTATTAAGTTATGTGATAAGTTGTTTGTTTTTTTTACTTAATCAATTAAAATGACTTAAAATAAAAAGCGATAAAAATAAAGGTCTTCATATTAAGTTATATGTTAATTAACACAACTTAACGAAGAGGCCCTTAATCTATCTATAATACTATAAGATTCAGTCCTGTAATTTATTGTGTAGGCATCAAGATTGCATAGAGTACAAGATAGCTAATGCTCGAAATTTAATGCAGCCTCATAATAACTATACAATCATGAAAGGAGATGAAGTGCAAGGGTTGCCCGAATTGATCACATGTCATTTAGTATAGAATTAAAAGTCGGTTAGATGAAGTGCAAGAGTTGCGAAAGGTTGCAAAAATAATTAATGATTTAATCTAATTCATGCCTATATAAATCGGCCAAAATCACATTTAGTATGTACATTTGAAGATGATTCACACATCTTTTAGATCTTTAATTGTTGGTAGCGGTATGTAAATTCTCTTTTGTTTTAGATCTTTGTAATTAACTTGGTTTTTTTTTTTTTTTTTTTTTTTTTTTTTTTTTTTTTTTTACGCAGGTACCATGAAAATCACACAAAAACATGCATGCTCGGATAAATGGAACCAAAGATTGGGATACCAACTATTTTCTTTGTTTCTTACATATTTAGGTGATTGTTATAGATAAACATATATATAGATGTATGTATTATGTTAATGCATTTTCATATACAAGTAATTTATGTGCGTTTTCTATTGATGTAGCTCACATGTGCGAATTGATTCAAGAAAATGTGCATGAGCATGTATGTAAAGCAACATTTAAATGGTTAAATCATACTTTTTAGCGTGATTAGTTTATGTAAGTAGCTGCTTTCCAATGCTCTTTAAGAAATATTATAATGAATTTATCGTGTGCAATTGAATTATTATTGAAAAGAAGAAGGTCCGTACATCGCAAAGTGTTTTTTTTTTATATGTAGAATCATTAGTGAGAAACCAATATTTACGCCCATTAAATGAGTTTGTCATAATAGCAAAATACGACATATTAAAAATATCACATTGAGTAATGAATAGAAAGGAAAAAATACATAATTTTGATTTAAAGCCGTTTGTAAATTATAATATCAAATAAAAAGTTGAGTTTTAAACATAAGCAAAAGTTCAAACTTTTATCGAAAAACAAAACTGGTACATTTAATGTGAAGTATATACAACATCGAGATGGAATTGCAAGGCTTGCCAGAATTGATCACATGATATTTAGTAATTAATATAGAATTAAAAGTCGGTTATTGATTGAGATGAAGTTGAAAATGTTGCAAGAATAATTAATGATTTAATCTAATGCAATATATATAGATATATGTATTATGTTAATGCATTTTCATATACAAGTAATTTATGAGTGTTTTCTATTGATGTAGCTCACATGTGCGAATTGATTCAAAAAAATGTGCAAGAGCATGTATATAAAGCAACATTTAAATGGTTAAATGATATTTTTTAGCGTGATTAGTTTATATAAGCATGCAACTTAAATAATGAATATAAAAGAAAAATACATAATTTTTGCTCGAACCCATTTGTAAATTAAAAAAATTAAGTTTAAGATATAATAGTGGAGTCCTAAGGTTTTTGGAATTATTGATAGCGTGTTAATTAATATTCATTTGGTTAGCTATTTAGAATTGAGTTTATTGATAAAATTTATTAATATTAGTTAAACTTCAATGTTAATTTTCAATGAAATTAGTTGTACAATAAAATAAGATTAAGCTAAAAAGGTTTGTAACGATTTTTATACAGTTTATGTGGCATTATTATATATACATTATTACACAAACTTTAACTTACAAACTTAATAAAGAAAATATTTAATGCACATTAAAGTATGACCAATTAGATAGACCCCGTGTGCTTCATATTACCATGCAAAAACCATCTAATGGACAAGTATTGTAGGGCTAAGTAATTGACCAAAAGAAAAAAGGCCATTTTTTATCATGCAAATAAGTAATAGGCCAAAAGAAACAAAGCCATCACAACTTAATAACCAAAAACCCATTTATAAAATACAACACCACAAAACCAAAACAATATCAAACATTTTTAAATTTTTATATAAGAAAGTCAAAACGTTTCATACAACACAGAAAGAATACGCGATTAACAATGAGATTCGAAGCCTGTGTGTAGCACGGGTTCTGCATGCCTCGTTCAAGTTTACTTTACAGACAATACTTTTATTAATGCTCCTACAAATTAAAAGGGATTTCAAAACACGAGGTTGACAATTAAGAGAATGTACGTAACTAGCGACAAAAGTCTATATATACAGTTGTTAAAAATTAGTATATATTACATTTGGCAAGAGCTTGTGAACAGTAACAACCAAGAAAAAAAAAACATTTTCGGGCCACTTGGGTAGACCCCATATGCTTCTTTCTATCACAAAACCCGAACCACCCTATTCATTCTCTCTCACATCTGCTTTGTAACTTTTAGATCCGCCTGGGTAGCTCCACAGGCAATTATCCAGCCATCTTTTGATCCGAAAAATTTTGGGGTTTCCTTGTCGTACGGTGTTTGTACCATGCAACCAATTTTTTATTGCTTGTGTGGCTGTATTCTTGCCAAATGTTACCTTCTACACTGTCTCTTAGCCTTTTCTTCCACACCCCCACACGCACATACACATAGGGGTGTTTTTGAAGCTTCTTCCACACACACACACGCTATTATCAGATCACAGTCACTCCTCTTTTCATCTCATCCGTCTCTCATCTCGCACCAAACACGCAAAATCTCTGCTCTCACACCATACACAACAACCGAACCACGAAACCACATAAGCCGTAAACACCGTGTTTTGCCGCCGCCGGAACCACCAAGAACCAAAGTGTTTTTTAAGCTTTGAGGTATATTTTTGTATCTTTTTAAATAGTCTACGTATATATTAATAAAATTTTGAAGGTTTCTTTGAAGATCTGTAAATCTATAATACTATAAGATTGAGTCTCTTAATTTAATGTAGAGTAATCAAGATACTCAAGATGGAGTCACATAATTTAATGTGAAGTATATACAACATCGAGATGGAAGTGCAAGGGTTGTCGGAATTGAACACATATTTAGTATAGAATTAAAATTCGGTTATGGATTGAGATGTAGTTGAAAAGGTTGCAAGAATAATTAATGATTTAACCTAATTTATGCCTATATAAACCGGCCAAAATCACATTTATTATGTACATTTGAAGATGATTCACACATCTTTTAGATCTTTGATTGTTGGTAGCGGTATGCAAATTCTCTTTTGCAACATTTAGTACGTACATGTTTGTTGAAGTGTGTTAATGAGAAATATTTTAGACGAGCATTGCAGAACCCGTGCTACGCACGGGCTGAGAATCTAATTGTTAATCGTGTATTCTTTCTGTATATTGGCAAGTGTATACTTAAGTATTGTTTAGTATGTTGTATGAAATGTTTTAACTTTGTTGTATAAAATTTTAAAAATGTTTGATGTTGTTTTTGTTTTGTGGTATTGTATTTTATATATGGGTTTTTAGTTATTAAGTTGTGATGGCTTTGTTTCTTTTGGCCTATTACTTAATTGAATGATAAAAAATATGCCTTTGTTTCTTTTGGTCTATTACATTGCCTTACGATACTTGTCTATTAGACGGTTTTTGCTTGGTAATATGAAGCACACGGCGTCTATCTAATTGGTCATAGTTTAATATGCGTTTAATTTTGTCTCTCAATAAACACACTTGCACTTCGCAAGTAATTGATCAATAAATTGAGAGTAGCTTAATTACAAAGATGATTGCTATTCTTTTTTCATACTTTATTGCATGGGTATGATTAATTGTATTAGAAGTTTCTCTTAGTTGTTAAAATCACTTTAAAAGCACCCTCCAAATACCCTCCAAATCAGTATAAACACAAATGACATTGTCCTTTAATGATTCCAAAAACAAATAACAAAACTAATATTTTTTGTTCGACTTTTTAATTTTCTTGAAAAAGTGATTGAGTATAAAAAATTATTGCCTAACAATGACATGGCATATATGCTTATAAAGTGGAAGTTTATTATATGACGAACATTCATTCATACTTTTTTATTTAATAGAGTTTGAATTTTATATTTTAGCATGATCATGATGATAAAAAGGTTAAAAAATATAACTTTCACATCATGAGATTACAAAATTAAAGCTCAGGTTAATTAATCCTCCAACAATTCAGTATATACATATATGGATATCAAAGAGTCAAAAAGATTAAACGCAAACAAAATATTAACATTCAAATCCATCCAACTATTGAGTGTCGCAATGGAATCATCAATAAAATTTATGATAATGAGACTGATTAGAGGATGATTCAGCTTCATATATTGTAGACAACCGAAACCTAAAGGACCGAACAGCCAACCGAGTTTGCCTCGATGAATATCTTTGCATTCCATTGGTTGAGCATGTTTTCGACACTCCTAAGCTCGAAGACGATTGTTGTTGGCATCTTTCTTGTGAGGAAAGCTTTGCATGAATATAATTGTTTCTCGGTAGTGATCGGTGTCTTGTTTAATCTTTTCTTCTTTCTCCAAGTGGACTTTAAGTTTCTCTTCGTCATATTTTTTTTGTTGCAACTCGAGTTGAGTTAGTTGTTTTGCTTTCTTCCTCTTCTTTTTATTCTAATTCTTTTTTTTCCCTTCATCCATTCCCTGACATTTGGAAAATCGATAATACATATAACAATACAATTTAACTTTATCCCCCACGAATACTTTTTTTAAGAAAACAAAATGAATGAATCATTAACAACACATATATTTTGTATAAAATCAAATACATTTTACGTGTATAAATATATTTTGTAAAAGGGAAAAAAAAAGACATACGGTTGTTGGTGAAGATTTCATCTGCTATACCATCTTCTTGCTCAAACCTATCATGCAAAAACAACACATATAAGATTACTAAAAATCAATCATTAACAATACAATCACAAATAAATACCCATATGTCAGCATGTTTGCCAACGTTATTAATCATTTTGGAGCTGCTCATTACACACGACAACAACCAAAACTAAACTTAGTATCATATCACATTACCAAAGAAACAATTCAAATAAATAAATATACATCACAACCATTTTTCAATAACCTTCTTCATCAACGACTCATGCACGCCACGATGACTAAAATGAGTTTGGTTGAACGTGGTGTCGGCGGCGGAAACAGTTGATGTTGGTCGGTTCCGGTGGCTGTGGCGGTGGAATAATTTGTTGTGGGTTGCTAAATTTTGCTATTTATACTCAAAAGAAGTAGTTGAAAGAGTTACTCAATTAATTTTTCTATTAAAGATCAAGTAATGCATACTCTAATAATTAAAATAGACTCTCCAAATGCCTTATTTCATGTAACCTCTACAATCATAAGAGCATCTACAATGCAAAAAGTCTTTAAAGACTTTTTGCATTTAATGCATTTAATGCTTCTTATGTTTAATGCAAAAGACTTTGAGAAAAGACTTTGAGTTTGCCAAGTCTTTCTACAAAGCTTTTCAAAAAGCTTTCACTACAATGCTAAAAAACCCTTTCAAAAGACTTTTGGTAATAGTAAAAAGCTATTGATGGTTTGTGCATTGTGGATGCTCTAAGTGCCTCAAATTAAAATAGACTCTCCAAATGCCTTATTCCATGTAACCTCTACAATCATAAGTGCCTCAATGAATACATGAACACTTCGCATGCCCCTCATAAACATGGACGCTTGACATGGATGTGGCATTAATCTTGATTCTCGCATGGCTACATTTTTCACTTCTAAAAACTATGTCATCAATGCTTCTCAAAAAATTGGTGTCATTAATACTCCCCCTTAAACTCAATGAATACATGAACACTTCGCATGCCCCTCATAAACATGGACGCTTGACATGGACGTGGCATTAATCTTGATTCTCGCATGGCCACATTTTTCACTTCTAAAAACTATGTCATCAATGCTCCTCAAAAAATTGGTGTCATTAATACTCCCCCTTAAATTTTAGGACTCAATCTTACATGTTTATAGATATGATTCACACATATAGATCTTTGTAATTAACTTGGTCTTTTTTTTCTTTTCTTAATTTAATTATCATACGCAGGTACCATGAAAATCTCACAAGATCATGCATGCTCAGATAAATGGAACTAAAGAATGGGATACCAACTATTTTCTTTGTTTCTTATATATTTAGGTGATTATTATAGATAAGCATATATATAGATATATGTATTATGTTAATGCATTTTTATATACAAGTAATTTATGTGTGTTTTCTATTGATTTAGCTCACATGTGCGAATTGATTTAAGAAAATATGCACGAGCATGTATGTAAAGCAACATTTAAATGGTTAAATGATACTTTTTAGCGTGATTAGTTAAAGTTAGATTATGTAAGTAGTTGCTTTCGAATGCTCTTTGAAAAATATTAGAATGAAATTATCGTGTGCAATTGAATTATTATTAAAAAGAAGAAGGTCCGCGCAACACAACGTGTTTTCTTTTTGTATATATAGAATCATTAGTGAGAAACCAGTATTTACGCCCATTAAATGTGTTTGCCATAATAGCAAAATACGACATATTAAAAATATCACATTGAGTAATGAATAGAAAGGAAAAATACATAATTTTGACTTAAAGCCGTTTGTAAATTATCGTATCTTATATAAAATATAAACTTAGGGCCCGTTTGGTTTGTTGATGGGTTTAGGATTAGGATTAAGATTTTGATTTGAATTTAATATATGTTTTAAATTAAATAAGGAGAGAGAAAAAATCTAATAAAAAAAATATAATTTATAATAAGAAAATATATAAATAGAGAGAGAGAGAGAGAGAGAGAGAGAGAGAGAGAGAGAGAGAGAGAGAGAGAGAGAGAGAGAAGTGTGTTAGTTGGGCCCACAAAAAATGAAAGTTGTGGAAAAGTAATGTAGTGGGGTGACTTTTGTGGATGATAATGTTGGAGGGTTTGAAGCCTAAGTTAAAACCCCATAATTCATACCAAACAAAATATTTGAGCCACTTTTGAGTCCAACCTTACAAAAAACCCCATACCAAACGGGCCCTTAGGTTGTCTTATAAGTGCAAAATACCCCTAATAAATGTTTCAAGAGAGTTGATTATTCCAAATATGCCCTTCAAGTGTGATTTCAACAAATGTAGTTTGTACGGTACAATATGTTTTGCCTGAGAAATCGTGCACAAAAGTTTGTACGGTACAACATGTTTCAAGCATCTCTAAACCTCAAAGAATACAAACTAAAAATGCCATAAATGCATAAATTAAACACACCAATTAGTGGTTAGTCTTTTTACCTTTCCGTCCATGAGTTACAAATATTTTATCAACTATATAATGTGTCAAAAATCACACACAACAAACCACAACTTTCTCCACACCACGTGCACATTGGGATACAACTTATAATGGTGGTAAAGTAAGCATCATATCGTCTTACTTATTAATCATATTGGTTTATATTATTTTATGTAAATTTCACGTGTGTTTTGTGTGTGTAACAATGTTGGACATAAAGATGGTGCTTAGGAGGTTTGGTAGTAACATCAACTTCTCTAATGGTTTAAGAGATCCTACATATCGTTGTCTTATCAATTAAGTGGAACATGCATGAACATTTTTACTTTGATTAACTATTAAATGGTGGAAAAGTAAGCATCATATCGTCTTACTTATTAATCATATTGATTTATATTATTTTATGTAAATTTCACGTGTGTTTTGTGTGTGTAACAATGTAGGGCATAAAGATGGTGCTTAGGAGGTTTGGTAGTAACATCAACTTCTCTAATGGTTTAAGAGATCCTACATATCGTTGTCTTATCAATTAAGTAGAACATGCATGAACATTTTTACTTTGATTAACTATTAAAGAAAGAGATCGAGAAGCTACAAAAATTGTATCAAGAACAAAACATGCAAAAGGCCAATGAACAACAACGACAAAGAAAACAACAACAACAACAACAACAACAACAACGTCACGACCACCGGTGGGATGAATACTTGGCATTCATATTAATAGTACGTTACAAATTAAACATGCAATATTTTACTTCATGTAATACCGATGAACGGGCTAATACTATTGATTCGTTAGCAAGTAAGTTTATTGAAAATAATGTGACGGGCATTCAATTTTTAGTAAATAATTATTACTACACTTTGTTGGTGCATTTTAATATTTTGGATCTTAATGTAGTTTTTTGTCTTGCGGTGTGATAATGTCACTTTCTTAATTAAACGTCGTGAAATATTGCGTGACTTGATATTTGATATAATTGTGAAAATTATGTCGATGTTACATATTGAAAATGGTAGTATACTGATGAGGCGAAAAATGAACCATTTTTAAGGGAAGCCTGAATTTGAATTTATTTGATCAAATATTGGCCTAAATCGTTCCTTTTATCATTTTAGGTACTTTTGGAGTGAAATCTGGAAAAGGGAGCATTTTGGACGTTTTTGGAGCATAAAAGTGAAGAAAACGGCAAAGTCTTAATTTTCCTTGCTGGGAACAGTACTTGACGGCGTCAAATGTTTCTACATGACGGCGTCAAGAGTAATACAAGAGGTGAAAGTGGATGATACACGTGAAGATCCAGAAAGTTTTATACAAAGGAGATGACGGCGTCACCCAAGGCCGTCATGGTCCAAATATTAGTGATGGCCCAGAACAAAATCACACATGACGGCGTCAAAAGTGGATCTAGGTAATCCGATTTCATTATGGGCGGTGAGTTGACGGCGTCAGAATTTCCATCTTGACGCCGTTACCCTGTATAATCTATATATAGTTTTCCAAATTTCATTCAATAGTGTGCAACTTTGAGGGAAAAACCATAGGACGAATTTTTCCAGCTTTTTCAAGGGTTTCAACCCTTTGAACTTTTCATGTCAATTTGAGATAAGTACTCTTTCAATTCATTCAATATGTCTATGTGTTGCTTGAATATATATTACACTTGTCTTCAATTGTTTGTTTATAGTTGTTACGGATGATTGTATTCGATGTTAGGCTTAAGAAAACTAGCAGACTTCCATTGGTAACATGCTTGAACGTCTTAAGAAACATGATCAGAGGTGTACTATGATTTTTGGTTGTATTTAATGCGTAGGAGAATTCTAATTATCCCATGTTATGAGCTTCTAACGGCTCGACATAGGAGTGAAGTTGGATCCTATAGAGTTAGGGAATATTGTACACGGCCCTACGACTAGTATTAAGGAATATGACCCGTCATCCATGCAATTGTAACAAACTATCAACCTGTAAAAGATATCTAGGGAGTAATGAAACCTAAGTAAACACAATTTCCCCCATCATTGTTTACACCACTAGTATAATTAGCTTTATTTTCATTTATTTTATTTTATTTTGATTGTGTCTTTAGTTATTGGGTTAGTTGGCTAACAACTAATTCCGCCCACTCTTCCAAAACCCGAGATTTTAATTGCTTTTATAAAAATATAAAAATACAAAAAGAATCATCCCTCACCTTTAGGCCTAGTTTTTAGGCTTTCTAATCCTAGCGACACTATTCCTGAGTTGAGCGATCAATCCCCCGGTACTTGTCACTATACTATACTACAACAATCAGGTATACTGCTTGGTGGGGGTTGTAAGCTTCTCGAGATCCCTCGAGAGGTAAAACCTGGTGCGATTCCCACTCATCAAGTTTTTGGCGCCGCAGCCCGGGGAATAATTATTGTCTAGGTTATGATTTCTTTTTATTAGGTCTACTTACTAGATTCCTTTCTAGTAAGATTTTATTTTTATTTCTAGGTTTTCTTTAGTCTATCTTTTCTTTGTGTCTTTGTTCGTAAAAACATTTCCATTGACTCTTTCGTTCACCATTATGGAGAACGTGAATCCACCAAGTCCGACACTAGAGTTTTACAAGAAAAAATATAATTACACCAGTTTGGATATACCAAGATGGAGGAATGAAATAAGGAGGACAAGATCTTATATTGATTTTATTGAGTACATTGAGAAAAGAGGCCAAGTGCATAAGACTTTTAAAGAATTCACCTTAGGAGCTCCATCAACCCCTCAAAATACCTCACTTAGTAAAACCTATGCACCATACGAGCCTTCACCTAGGATAGTTTCGTATGAGCCACCTAGCTGCATGTCATGGTTAGGCACTACCATAATACAGGACGAACACATAAGTGACCTTGATGTGATGGAGGATGTAGCCGAACATGATCACATTGCTCAAAAAGACCTAGGTTTTATGATCGATGATGATGAATCTCAAGAAACACATGATGAATCTTTTGGGAAATTTGAATATAGCAGTCAGAATATTGAGGATGATCCTTATGATTCGGATATAGAAGTTGAGATGCCTAGAGAAGCACTTGAGATACTTGGGAAAATGTTAGGGTTAGATTATAATAAAACACTGATGAGTGCTCAAACACTCATCATTTTTACCTATTCTGAGTTGCCAAAACATCTAAAAACACTCATAATTGCATCAAAATACTAAAAATGTCCCAGGAATGTGTTTTATATGTTTCAGATGCAAAATAATCAAAAAACAGATGAAAAATAAACAAAGTTTGCATAATTGGTAGTTTCAGTCCCTCATTTTTCAAAAGTTGTCAAATCTAGTCCCTGGTTATTCTAAAAACTTAAAAATGTCACCAAAGGTCCTTTTAAATCACAAAGTTACATAATTAGTCCTTTGGTGCAAAGTTTCACAAAATTACAAGTTTAGTCCCTGAACTTTGAAAATTAACAAAAATGGTCCCTGGGATATTAAAACTTTGAGAAAAACAAATTTTGTCCTTGTACTTCTCATTTATGGCAGGAATGGTCCTTGGTTGCAAAGTTTGGTGAAATTACAGATTTGGTCCCTGAAGTTTAGAAAATTGGCAGAAATAGTCCCTGGACATAAAAAATGGAAATTATCAACAAAAGTCCTTCTACTATTCAAGATTGGCAAGTTTTATCCCCATGGAGTACTTTGGAAAGATGCCAAATCTAATCCCCTAAACTTTCGGAATATTACAAAATTGGTCCTTGTGCAAAGTTACAAACAAACCGGACCCTTAATATATACCAAACCAAATCCAATCCATAAACAAAACAACCAAAGCCCACCCTCCTTATTCCCTGGCCCAAGTTATTCCCCAAGCCCACCAGCCCAAGCACCCCATTTAATATATACCAGGGTCAAATGTTTGACCCTGAGTCAACCCAGTCGAACACCACCACCCTTCCTCTCCTTCCCTCCCCCACACCACTTGCCCATTAAATCACCACCTCCCCACCATCCCTGTCTAATCCACCGCCCACTCCACCATGTACACTTAACAAGACAACCCTAATAAATGCACCCCCCCCCCTTGTGGATTATCAGAGCCAATTGCTCATTTATGTTTTGGTGCCAAAATACGTGGATGGCCAGGATTGAATCTCAGTCATCCAATGGTCAATAAAAATGATAGGATAGTCACAGAGAGATGCAAGAACCCTAATGGAGGGCTATATAAGAGAGAAGATTGCAAGGAGAAAGAATATTAGTCACTTAGCTTAATTTTTATGTCGTATTAATGTAATTTCAAATTTTAGTTGTTAATTTTATTCAAAGAAGCTTGTAATCTGTTCTAGCATTGTAATATCAACTTTTCTTAATCAAAATCCCAAGTTTCAGTTAACAATTGAGTTTTAGTATTTAAATTTGCAATTTCCTTTTTAAGCTTTAACTATGATCTAAACTAGTGTTTACTGTTTCATAAGCTCATTTAGATAGTTTAAACCAGTAGCTAAACATAAAAACAATAAAAGAAAAATAAAAAGAAAAATCAGAACATCACAACCAAATCACAGGGTACCTTTACAATTAAAGTGGAAAGCTAATGGAAGTTGCCTGCAATGGAGGGGCAAGAAGGACTTATACCTAGCTTGTTAACAAGCTAGGAGCTTGTAGCTGCCCATTTGGGAGCCCTTGTTTAGCTAGGGTCTCAAGTGAGTTCAAATTTCCATTTTTCCTTGATTTTTAGTTCTGTACTGTAGCTTAGCTTATTATCTGCTTATCTTTGTTCATTTAAGCTTATTCAGTGTTAGATAGTGATAATATTGAGTAAAATCAGTAGCTTGTTTGTTGATTTTCATAGTTGTTCAAAATTCAAAATTTCAGAATTAAAATAGCATTAGTTGTGATCCTGGTAATTGGTGGTTAAATCATGTTATTCTGTGTTCACTTAAGCTTGTTAGATCATA
>JARVZY010010813.1:0-168000 GCA_030686995.1 Artemisia argyi
GACTAAATTTTAGAACAGTACCAAATTTTCCAATGACTAAATTTTCAAAGATAAATCCACCCATCTTACAAATATGTATAATAAGAACAGTACGAGAGATCCACATAAGGAATAATTTACCACCTATATACAGGATCGAGACTAATTGCCTAGGAAGTTTTATTGGCAAAAAGAAATAAATAGCATTTTTCGGGTCTTATCGGGTTGACCCGATAACCCGATAAGAAAAATAATTCAACCCTAACCCGACCCGACAACACTATCGGGTTATTGGGTTCGGGTCAAAACAACCTGACAAGATTTTTCAACCTGATTTAACCCGACCCGATAAGCCTTATCGGGTTCGGGTTCGGGTCGGGTCAACCCGACCCTACTGACCCCCCTAATTGCAAGGTTGTCTTTACAGACAAGGGGGTAACTCATGTCGATTCTTGTTCTAACCATACTAACGAACTTTTAGTAGTTTCTTTTATGCAGGAAATAAAGAAAGAAATGAAGGAAGATGTCGGAACATCAAGAGTTTTCCCGTGTCAACTACCTCCAAAGGAAGCAACCCCACGAAGTTTTACTCTTCCTTGCATTATTGGTAGTTTGGATATGTTTGCCTTGGCAGATTTAGGTGCTAGTGTTAATATTATGTCATTTTCTTTGTTTAAGAGTTTAAAATTAACAGATATTAAGGAAACAATAATGATGATTGAAATGGCTGATATGTCTTACAAAGCTCCTAGGGGAATAGTGGATGATGACATCAAATGATCCTGATATTTAAGTGTTAATTTCCTCCTAATATGCTCGTTATTTGTATTACTTATAATGATATATACTTTGATTTCTTCATATTTCATTTCCAGGTTATAAACGAGCATAGGAGCTAAAGAAACGCGAAAATTGGAAAGAACGTGCAAAACTAAAAAGAGCTACGGCGTAACTCACACTCTCAATTACGTCGTAGTTAGGAATTCAAATATAATGACTAGCCAACGCTTATCAAGAGTTACGGTGTAACCAACTTATGAGGTTACGCCGTAATCATTCGAAGACTTAGAAGAATGCGTAAGCTATGAAGGCTACGCCGTAACCACTCATGGAGTTACAGCTTAGTTAAGGAACAGAACGTGATCCAAGATTTTGTCAAGATTAGGGCGTAACTACACCTCAAGATTACATCGTAAGTGGAAACCCTAAGGAGCTATGGCGTAACCAACATCACAACTACGCCGTAGCCAATGTTAATGGATAAGATCGTTTCACGATAACACTAATTACGGTGTAACCAACTCTTTGGGTTACGTCGTAGCTGTGTCGGGCCTATAAATACCAACCCCAAACTCTGCATTTTACACAACTTTTCTCACCACACAAGTCAGAGAACGAATGGGGAATCTAGAGAGGCATTCTACAGCAGCATACGGAGCATTTCCAATGAAGAAATCACGCTTACAACACCATAAGTTTTAGCTTTTCATTGTTTAATTTACATTTCAAATTCATGTCTTCTTTAAACATTGATTTTAGTGTTATTATTAATATGGTCGGTTAAGAACCTCTGGTGCTAGCCTAGTTATGATTCCTTTATTGTTTTTATTATGTTTTCGTACTTTTCATAATGCTTCTGGTGTGTGCATGCTTAGTTTACCATAGATCCTTTAGTTGCGGTAGTTTTGAAGAACCGGTTATACTTGGTAAACTAGCGAAATCGACAAAAGGAACCTGGTGTAGTTAGGTTGCGAGGGAAATGGTTGGGATGACAACTGACGTATCCCCTTGTGTGCAAATCGACCAAAGGACCACTTTCTGGGTTGGATAAACTTAAGTAATGAGAGTATGGTCTAAGATCCGAGAGGTCGGGCCATACAAGGATAAATCTAGCATGTAGTGGTACTTAGTGACTCAAACTAGTCTACCGTACATCGGCTTACTTACAAAGGGTAGTGCCTTTGGTTCCCGGCAGGATTCTAGGGAGATAGGCTAGAGAACTAGACCAAATGAACCTAGTGATATATGTCTGCCCCACTTAAAGCGTTAGAATAGTTTAATAGAGAACATAATCATAAATAATTTAGGATGACTAGCTAGGCTAGTACACTTTCTCTCAACTACTCACAACTTCAATTTATTTTTATTTTTTATTTCATTTATGTTTTATTTAATTTAATTAATTAATCCAACTTAAAACCAGCTTAAAACGTGACACTAGACTTAAATAGGATCCAAACCACATAGCTCTTAAGACGACCTCGATTTTACCAGTTACTAATCTACACACGATTGGATTCACTGTCCGTTAGTACATATAGGGTAGACCTTAGGTAATCGAGACATAATACAAATTTAAGACCTGGTCAATAAAACATGCATCAAGTTTTTGGCGCCGCTGTCGGGGAACTATATTAGGATTTTTGTTTAAGTTTTTAATTTTTGATTTTTTTTTCTCATATTTTGTTAAGTTTCAAGAATCATGAAAGTTGTAGACATCAACACATTGACTCTCGAAGAATACCTTGCAATGACTAGGGATGAGCAAGGACCGGGGCTTGTCAGACCAATAATTGGAGCGGATGTCCAATTATCAAGCCGCAGTTTATGAGGGAATTGCTGGAGAAACCCTTTGATGGGAATAAGTCTAAAGACGCTTATGAACACGTTGAGAATGTTTTATACATCACCAGCCTTTTCAATATTCTAGGTGTTTCTCACGATGCGGTTATACTCCGAGTATTTCCAATGACACTCACTAGTGCCGCAAAAAGATGGGTTGATAGGTTGCCAGCTGAAACCATCAACACTGGAATCTCCTCAAGAAGGTATTTATTCAACGATTTTGCCCTCCTTCTAAGATGGCAAAACAATTGGAGGAGATTCACAACTTAAGACAGGAAGCTGATGAAACATTGTACCATGTTTATGATAGGTACAATGATCTTTTATACATGTGCCCCACTCATGACTTGAATAAGCAGCAAATGATCAATATTTTCTACAAGGGGATTAACATTGCAACAAGGCAGATGATAGATTCTCGGGGGCCGATCCTTGGGATGACTCCTGTTCAAGCTTTGGATACTATTCAGGACATGGCCGACCACTCTCAAAAGTGGCATGATGGTGGCAACAACCGAAGTACGAGCGGAAGTTTAGAAGGTATGAATATTCTGGCTAACAAACTTGAAAATCTTGGCAGGGAAATTAATAAGCTTAAAGAAAATGTTCATGCCATACAAGTTGGATGTGACACTTATAAAGGAGCTCACCTAGCCAAGGACTGCCCACTGAAAGAAGAAGTTAAGAGAATAGAGGAGGTGAAATATGGAGAGACTAGCAAACCATTTCAAGGATACGGTGGCAATGGAGCTAAATACCGTGTTGGACCTCAGGGGTATTATACAAGGGTTGATAACATACCTCAATACGAAGCTAAGAAACCCATGCTTGAGGAATTGGTTAATAAACATGTCGAGGAATCTTCCAAGAAAAGTGACAAGTTCAAAGAATGGATGAACAAGGTAAAGGAAGATACGGACAGAATTTTGCGAAATCAAGATGCAGCAATTAAAAATTTAGAAACTCAGATTGGGCAACTTGTTAAAGATTTTGAAGCCATGAAGGCCGAAACTGAAATTAAAACTTGCAAGGTAGTTTTCACGCAGGAGGAACAAAATGATGATCAACCAAGCTCTAGCCTTACTAGTGAATTTTGGGGAATCAACTACTTGCAAGAGAATGATGGCAGTTTACATGAAGAAGTTCTCCGCTGTCAACTTCCCGTAAAGGAGCCCAACCCACGAGACTTCCTCTTGCCTTGCACTATCGGTAACCTTAAAATTCTTGTTGTTGCTGATTTATGTGCTAGCGTTAATCTGATGTCATTTTCATTGTTTGAAAATTTAAATCTAACTAATCTTAAAGAAACAAAAATGATACTTGAAATGGCCGATACAACTAGATCTAGGCCTAAAGGGACTATAGATAACGTGCTTATAAGAGTTAGTAAATTCCTTTTTCCCGCTGATTTTGTGATCATTGATATGGATCAGTGTCAGCGTAATAACTTAATACTAGGAAGACCATTTTTAGCAACCTCTCACGCACACATTAAGGTTTTAGAAAAACAAATTTCTTTGGAAGTTGGGGGGAACCGAATAACTTTTAATTTAAATGACCTTTAAACCCGTGCCCTGAATCTTCCAAAGGAATTAGCATATTCACTACTCCTAATTTACAATTATGTGGAAGAAATGAGTCTAACATGAATGGATAAAAGAATGTTGATGATTTTAAGCAGGTACAAGCTCGACATGATCGGATTATGGATAGAATTGCTGATGAAAGAAATCCATTATCGAAAAATCACTATTGTAATCCGATAATAATGATTAATGAGGGGACCGAACAAGCTTGGCCATCATGTAACTCTTTCCGTAACAAATGTAATGGGGGAGAGTACGGGGAACTTGATGAAAGCCGAAGGGCCCATCTGGAAGGGACATGCTTCCTTGGGGTTGAACATCGCGATATTGAGTTCGGAAATCTATCTTTTCAAGAACGGTACAAAGATCTATCTTTTCAAGAATGGTACAAAGTTCGTTACGAGAATGCTCTCATTAACAAAAAATTGGTCAAGAGATTTCAAAGGGACTTCGATAATTATCATTTAGCCCTTGAACTTGAAAAGGATAACTTTAGGACGAAACCTACCTTTCAATTTGGAGTTGTAGGCATCATATGAACATTTCGCCTCCTTCATTTCATTCGCAACCTATGCAGTTACATCCGTACAAAAGCCATTAGTCTTTCTAGCATTTCCTTTGGCGCTATTCTCGGACACGTGTACCCAAACTTTACACAAAGCTATCTCTTCCTCTTCGGTCCATGGTTCATTATCCCATTTGTCATTTTTCTTGTATTTTTCGGCCTTTTTGTATATTTCCTTTGGACGGGCGCCGCGACCACCTCGACGGGAGAGTCGGAACAAACGGGTTGGATGGACCTTCCGAAGCTTTAGCCGAAAAGGAATGAGAAGGTTGGGAACCGACGCCCCATAACGGCTCGAGATCGTCATCATCAAGATTAAAAGTGGGGATCGGAGATTGAGAAGGTTTGTTATACGATGGTGATGCAATATGTGGATAATACATTTGATTTTGTACTTGTTGGTTATAAATTTGAGCCAAATACGGATTAGGTGGGTAAAATGTATTTTGTGAAGGCATTGATTGGTGACCAAAATTAATCGGTGGTGCTTTGCCGTGTAAAATAAAATTTGGATTGTTGTTATCGGAATGTTTAGTTGTCGTCGAGATTTTGGTGTTTTGTTTTGGGGAGTTTTTGAGACATTGTTTGATTTTTGTAGAATGGAGAAGAAAAGTATGAAAAATGAGATGGTAAGTATAGAGTGAAAAAGTGAGGTTTAAAAAAAAGTTTTTTTTTTTTTTTTTTTTTATTTATTTTATTTATTTATTTTTTTTTATGTCCAACGTTCAAAAACTTATGGGAGGCGTGTCCATTTACTCGGTTGAGTGACAAACCGATTAAATGAAAAGGTTTGGTGAGAACGCAATCGAGCTCGGCTGAGCTATGGGAGGCGACGCGGTCGTTCATTCGGTTGGGGTGCAACCGAGCCATTAACATTGGACTTAGATTCGAGATCCAACCATTCACACCTCACTTTCACCACTACTATGATTAAGTTTTCAATATTTAAGGTTCAATCAGACAGATCCCATGTTTTAAAGTTTTGTCTCTTCCTATATTCAAGTTGGCTTCTTTAATTTTAATTTTAGGTCAAGTGCATACATTTCTAAAGCAAAAAAATCAAAAGTCCTAATTGAAATGCCTAATTGAAATGTCTAAAAATATGCCTAAACATATGTGTTATTCTCTGATTGGTGATATTAAGAGGACCCACTTCTTTACATTTTATCTTTCCTCGTCTCCACTCTTCATTTTATCACATATCTCAATCCTCTTATTAGACATGTTTTTAAACACAAGTCTTAAGTCCCTGAATCATTTTCCCAAAATCAAACTATAAAATGGCAAAAGAATAACTATTAAGTATTGCTATATACATCTATCTGTATTTTGTGCCTATTAATCTTTATACACACATTAAAATATGACGTGTATTTTTTACTTATAATTAATCTCTTGTCACGTAAGCCATCAATTTTTTTGCTTGACATAATTTTGTAAGTATGAATATCAAATAAGAAGAACTTTCATTTCTCATAGTTCTTATATATGTTTTAAGGTTTAGGTCATAAAATAGCAACGTATTTTCTTCAACGTATCGATTTGTGTTTTTAACGGTTTTTAGTCTACATACCAGATCGACACATTAAAGAAACTATGTTGCTATTTTATAGCATAAACCTTATGTTTTGCACAAAAGTTCCCCATTATTATAAAATAATGCTTTATATGATTTAGTCATTCACAATCTATAACTACTTTGTAGTTAGCAAATGCGGTATTTGCTATGCTAACATGATGTTAGCAAGTTAACAAATTCTAGTAGCATTTGCTGGCTACAACTGAGTTGAAGATGCTGCATGTTAAATTTGCTTCGGAATAATGTAAATTCATATGAACAAGTTATATTTTCTTTCTCATGTAATTATCCATTCATTATCAACTTATATATCAAAAGTAGCACAAAAACTATGGAATATTTTTCAAGCTTAGTTTTCTTCATAATTTGGCTTTTCATAATGTGAATCCGACAAGTCATCACGTTTAATTAATACACATGACGAATCTGAGATTTACGACTTACATAATGTTAGTAGTCTATGCCAAGTTGAATTAGATATTAGTATTGATATCTACAAATGACTACAATGCACTTCGTTCACATCCCATGTTCTTCTTTAGCAAACCAAAAATTAAGTAATACTCTACAAAAGTCATCATCATGTTACTAATTAGTTTATTAAATAAACTCGCCAGAGAAGTTCAACATAAAACAAATTAATTTAAGATATTTTTTGGACCCAGTCAAAAGTTATTATTTAATTAGTTTTCTAAAATAAAACTATTAAAAAGTGTTACATGTTGTATTTTTTTAAAACGTTCAACCAATTTTCTATACTTAGTAGTATATATTATTTATGCATGCATTATCTGTCAACCAATTTTCTATACTTAGTAGTATGTAAGTACATGTTCATTTTGACATCATTCTAAAATAATTGACCTAAAAATATGCTTACCTTTATTTTTTATCTTTATTTTATTTTTATGTTTTATCGGGGAAACCCTTTATAAAAAAAAATATGTTTACCTTAAGCGGTGATTGCAACAATTTATGATACACCACAATTATGCATTATCATACTCATTAACCAATTTTGCTATGTGAAACATTAAATATAGAAGTTCTTAAAATGTTGTTAGGTTTTTTTTTTTTTTTTTTTTTTTTTTTTTTTTTTTTTTTTTTTGTTTTGTACATTTCAAACTAACTACCCAACTTGTTTTTAAAAGTTTAGCTTCGAAGATGTAAATATTTTTTCTTCATATTATTGTACCTTCCATAAGTATATAATTAAACGATATGAATGAGAGTGTAATTTCATGTAGCCAACATGAGATGGTTGGTGGAGATAATATTTGTTGATTATTCAATCATAATCTCCGCTACATATAAAAACAAAAATAATATTTTTTTGATTTTGCTTAAAACACTCACTAAGAAAAGTTTAATTATCCTTATGCCCATACTTATTATATAATTGACTATACTACATCCCCTCTTCTTTTCTTCTATAAATCGACCATTTTATACAGCCACAACTTTTGCTTCCATACAAAAAATAAAAAATAAATCAAAATATGAAACAAGAAACAACGTACGAGTTGACAATTTTTATTGCTATGAAAAATGAAAATTTGAAACAAGAAATAATATACACAAAATATTAATCGAAAACTGAAATTTTGATTATTTGACATTGTATGCATAAACGCAACATGAAACACTCTATCAGAATTTCACAACTATAATGATTTGCCGATATAAATTTTAGCCGCTATGCACGGGTAATCATCTATTAATTAATAACGTAATCAATGAACTGAAAATGAGAAAATGAATGATGTTGAATTCATAGGAAAAAGGTTGGAAAATTTGCCATAATTTTTGTTAAAAATTACTCAACTCCCACAAGCTAGTTGCGATAAATTATTTTTGGAATTATGTTTGTTTTAATGAGATTTTTTTCCTTTTTATGTGGAGTGATGAGAAAAGTTCAATTAAAAACTTATGTGATGTTTGGTATGTTGTAATCAAAGCTGAAATGGAAAAGATTGTTACGATGTAATGAAAAAATGTTGTTTATTTGCATTTATAAAATGTAATGATTCATTACAATGAATGACCCATTACATCAAAATCATTCCTTAAGGGTCCCTTACTTTTTTTTCATTACATCTTGTAATGAAATTAAAATTACATAAAACTCTATCATTAACTAACCATATTAAATAAATTTTCTATCATCAATGAGTATTTTAGACTTTTTATTATCGATTCCATTACGTCTTATCATACAAACCAAACATAATTAATAACAATAACGAATCATTAAATTACACTATTTATTCCATTACTTCGTTTATTCCATTCATTTGACATTTCATTTTGTCCTACCAAACTAACCCTTATTTTAATGCATACTGCAGGACTAATCATCACGATTCAAATCATTTGATCTAATGGACGAGATCAAACATTAAAATATATTAACTTCCACCCCTTCCACCTCCATCTTTTTTATTTAAAACACACTTTCACCTTTTTTTTTTTTTTTTTTTTTTTTTTTTTTTTTAATTACATATCTCAAAACCCGTAAACTGTTAACCTTCAAAATTACACAATCGTGACAAGTATTTAATTATCTTTCAATCAAGCAGCACTTTAATATACTTTTGACAAACTTCGTTTTTTTTTTTTTTTTTTTTTTTTTTTTTTTTTTCCTTTTTTTATGGTTTTTTGTTTTTTTTCTTTTTTTGTTTTTTTTTCTCGGTGCATTATTTTGCTTGATATAACATTAATATGTAAGTTCGAACACTCAACATGCTTTCGTAAACGGGTATAAATACTTTTGTAGAACTCCAAAAGACTCATCGTTTTTTGCATTGAAAAATACGCATCCTTAGCTTTTCAACCATGTATCATACATAGTTTTTGAACCTCCAAATCAACACAGTTTATTCATAGAAGTTGAGTGTTAAAACTTACAGATTAGTGTTATATAACAAGTGATATATCAAGCAAAATATTTGGACCAAAAACTATGTATGATAAATAGAATAAATTTTTTTGATAGTCAAACATTTTTTTTTCTCAATGCGTATAATGAGTTATACCATAATCATCTCCAACATTGATCATATCACTTTTTAGTTGTGATATTATATCTAGTGGTTAGGGGTTTAGGGTTTATGTATATATCAATTGTGATATTATACCTAGTGGTTAGGGGTTTAGAGTTTTTGGTATAGGGTTTGGTGGTATAACAATAATCTGTAAGTTCGGACGTTCAATATGCTTTCGTAAAATGAGCATAAGTATTAGCATAGAACTCCAAAAGGTTCAACATTTTTTGCATTAAAAAATACACATTCTAAGCTTTCCAACCATATATCACACATGATATTTGAACTTATAAATCAATAAGGTTTTGGGTATAGGGTTTAGGTATATATCACTTGTGATATTATACCTAGTGGTTAAGGGGTTATGGTTTTTGATATATGGTTTAGTGGTTAGGGGTTTATGGTTTAGGGTTTTTTTTGTAAAGGGTTACCCCGGTAAAATATATTAAAATAAATATATATATATATATATATATATATATATATATATATATATATATATATATATATATATATATATAATAGAATATAGTTGATGTACCACATTAACCTAAATCACACACGTTTGCTAAACAAAACAAACCAAATAAAGCATTTGACAAGCCAAAGACACAACGACTCTAGCTATACATTACAAATACAACCATAAAAAATCATGCATAACTAAAGGAAATCTACACATTACTTAGAAGCCATAAATGTAAACGTTTCACCATAAACGTTATACACTTATGCATCATCATCACTCTCCTAAAGATCAAGTGAAATACGTTTCCCATCATCCTTTCCATATTCATTACTATCATCAAACTTCAAAAGGAGATCAAAAGGGCTTGGAAAGGTGAATCCAGATTTACAAGGTTTTAGCGGCTTCCCATCATCACCCACTAGCACATGCTTTCCATCTAGTGGTTAAGGGTGTTAGTTTTAACGGATAAAAATTAATGAATATGCCCGGACTCGAACTCGAGACTTCGGGATTGCACACTTTACGTATGAGTTTCAATTAATTAATAATTATTGTTTTAGTGACGAATAATTATTAAATTCACGAAATAAGCACTTAACGGTACCTAATGACCGTTAGACGAAAGTTAAAAGACTAAGAGTGAAAAAGAAGCCAAGAAGGATCTAGAAACCCTTCCTTGGGCTTATGTTTGGCCGATCCCACATCGCCATGGGATAGGGAATGCTTCAAGGTTATGATAGTATAAATACATGGCCTCATGTATTCATTCAATCATCCCTTGGTTCATTAGCAAGCCAATTCACTTTCTCATCTCTTTTCTTTGAGTTATAAGCGATCCACTAGGATCAATTAAGACTCAGTAGTAGTGCTTTCTTGTGAATTAAGAACCTAGCTTTTCTTATTGAAACGCTAATAGTACGTGTGTTCGAGAACGAAGTGTTAACATACTTTTGTTAACAAGGAGGTTGCCCATTCGACTTGTATAAGTCGATCCCCTATTAAACCCAATTAGGGTTTATAGTTCTTGTTCTATTGATTTCTTGTTCTTGCTAGAAATCACAAAGGTACGCATATTTTATATTCGGTTAATTTATTTACATGTATTTGATCTATTTCCTCTGCGTGCTTGATGTGTTTATATGTTTATATATTAGTTATGATTTTCATATATTACAACAGTGGCATCAAGAGCCGTTAATACATTATAATTAATTACCGAAACACATAAAATTGAATCATTATGATTATTACATGTTTGGTGTTCTTATGTTTTTTAAATTTTTCATAAACCCTAAAATTTATTTTTTTATGTCGATTTCTATTTATTTTTTTATAAATGTCAAAAAAAAAAAAATTTGAAAAGAAAATTAGGGTTTTTGAATTTTGTTATAAAACTTGTAGAAACCCTAGATTGCATGTACTATTTATGTGTATATATAAATGGGTATTGGTGATATGCCATTTTGGTTGCATTCCTTAATTGACATGATTATATGTTATAATATGTGCAATGTGGGCATCCATGATAAACAATGCATGTGTTGTTATGGATTATAGTGATTTCATGCTTATTTTATGCGATTTGGTTATAATTGATATTGTTGTTTAGTAAATATTATGACCATAAAGATTGCTAAATTTAATTAATTATAAAATTAGGGGAGACCCTATTAAAATCGTGTATTAATCAATTGTGTGTTTTAAATTGATTTTAATTTGCATGTCCATTATTGTTGTTGTTTGTTTATTTTATTTAATTACTTTTGTTTTACATGTTATGTGACATGATAGTAACAAAAGGGTAATTTCAAAATAAAATATTAAACGGACTTAATAATGGTGAAATCTAGTTTTGAGCTTACATATAAATCTTGAACTTTTGATTGATTGATCGCGACTGTATTAAGTGGTTGAAAGGTGAAACTAATTTTGACAAACTGTTAAAGTGGGTATAAGGTGACTACGCATTAAATTGCGGCCTTAGTGAGCCTCCATTCTGGCTTGACGCTCGCCTGTAAGTCAAAATGTAGTTTTACCTAACATCCATGATAACTACGAAGCACTTAAGACAAAGTTGTAAGTTTCTCAACGCCTCAATCAAAACTTTGGAGATTTAAGCTCGTAAAGAAACTAATGAGTAAAAGTTTTTTTTACATAAAACATATGATACAAGATGAATGCATGACATCTTTGTACATATATTTTGATTACACACTTCAAATTTACTACCCTTAAAATTTAAGTTATATGCCATCCAATGAAACGGAAACACCTAAAATTGGGTCTACGTCAGGGCGTAACCTGGCTAGATTGCAATGGAATGGCAAATTACATGATCTCATCACTAGCAGATCAACTGGTGTGGTGGAATTATGTAAGTTTGTTGTTTCTTAAGTTGGTTAACTTAATTGAGTTGATAGTGGGACTGATCACTCAAGGCATAAGAAGATGGGGATAAAACATGCTTACATTACAACTGCGGTTGGCAAATATGTAAATCCCATCGATTCTAGGAATTGCAATTGAATATTGGCAATTGAGGTTCGACTCGTACCTTATTGAATACCGACATCACTAGCAGATCAACTGATGTGATGAACCTATGTCAATTTGGATCCTAGTTTTTCAGTGAAAATTAAATGGTTATATGATTATGAACCATGGGTATTTAATTTTCTTGAAAATTTAATTATCGAAAATACTAAAATTGAATTTTGTAATTCTTTTTAATGTATTAATGCAAAATTAAAGCCGTAAACGTGATTTGATCTTAAATTGGTAAATTGATCTAATTCTGCTTTCAAACGTAATGTTTGATTGAGAAAAATTTACTTAAAAGACACAAAGTCTATTTTCCATGAGAGAAGAATAAGACTGAATCCTATTCCTTTTCATGATTGAAAAATGTATGATAGGAACATTAGAATTGTCTACATTCTAATATATAACTCATAGCAATCTTTCAGTATTGCACATCATATTTTCCATAAGAAATTTCATTACCCTTATAGGAAAAGCTAGTATTTTATCTAGTTGTTGTGCTTTAAAGGTGCTACATACCATTATGAGGATGGTAGGCCTATTAAGGAAGAAGCTGCATGCCCAAATTCTTCAAGTTAATATCATGATGGATAATCCATCATATACATAGTAGAATACACATTTTAGAACCTGAGTAATTATTACGTATGGGTTTTTCTAAATGTGTAGGAAAGTAAAAACAAGCAAATTATTTTCACTGGTTATGAAACACGTACAATGTTGTCAAATCCAGTGGGAGCGTTGTGTTGTGTTACTGAATATGGAGTTATTGTTATGTTCTCTAATTCAGTGGGAGCTACAAGATTTAATTTCTGTGTAGTAGCCCAGATTATCTTCAAGATAATTACTTTCCAATTGTAGACACTCATGTTCTTAGGATAGCCATATGCGTTTCCTGATAAGACAAAGTAGTCCTTCATCTACTTATGACACAAATCATACTGAATCACATAAAGAAACGTATGTTGTGTTGTTTATATACTACATGATATTGTTCAATGCACAAGTGGGAGAATTGTTTATTGTGTGCATAGGAACAATACATAAAAATATGATTATAGGATTCTCTTAATTGCAAGGTAAGAGATCTATGTTCTAATAGGACGTATACATTTAATGTGTAAGATTATCTTATGTAGAACATGTGTCATGATTATAACAAAGACTACTTTTATGTCTTATGATTAGGGGTGTTAACGATCCGAGCCGAGTTGAGTTTTGGCCTAAACGAGCTTGGCTCGTTTATTAACTGCTCGGCTCGAGCTCGAATAAACTTTTATAAATTGGCTCGAGCTCGAGCTCGAATATTTTGTTGTTGTTCGAGCTCGAGCTCGAAGCTCATTTAAAATTTTTAACTTCTTTTTTGTAACCGTATAATAAAATAACTTTCAAGCTTAATATGCTCGTATAGAAGATCGAACTTGAAAGACTTGTTTATTAACTCAAGCTCGAGCTCGAAAGCTCATTTACGATTATAATTTTTTTTTCTAATGTTAAACTAAAGTTTATGTAACTTATAACAAACACTAGTTTGCATTTGAAGCAAAAGAGTGTATAACAATCATATTTATATTTTTTATAATTTCAAGTAGATGTAGTTGTTTATGAAAAATGAAATGGGTCTTTGTTTTATAGTGTCCATCTCTCTTCACTTTTCTTATTATTTTAAATGTGGGATACTTTTCATCTTGTTTCTTTGATTAGGCAATATACAACTACTACACATAATTTTCAAAACATAAATTTTATATTGTTACATTTTCTATTATAATTATAATTCTTAATTAAAAATATGATATTTTTTTTCATTAACTTATGCTAACAAATTTACTAATTAAAGTAAAAAAAAAAAGTTAATACGGTTGATCTAATAATAGAAAAGAACAAAAAATTGATGCTCAAAGAATAAAATAAATGATTAATTAAGGTTCATAAAGAACATATAATTGATATACTTGTATCATCTATGATTCCCTAGTATATGTTTTACCTCTTTTTATATACATGATTTTCGAGTGAGTATAGCCAAGTATATAATTTTGTAAGCTCGATTCATGAAATTGGTCGAGGAAATTTTGTTATTCGAGCTGGAGTCAAGATCATAAATTATTTAATGAGCTCAAGTAAATTATGAATTGTTTGAGTCGTGAACCAAGTCAGTTATGTGTATGTGTATGTGTATGTGTATTGTGTATTTATGTATCTTCATGTGTCTCTTGTAAATGTATGTGTGTATCATATGTAAGAATGTATGTGCGTGTTTGTATGTATAAATGCTCATATGAGAGACATTGTATGTGTATATATAAACATGTTTGTATTCACATATAATGGATTATAATCAATAAACCATTGTCATAAATATCTCAACTAGTTAACATGAATTAAACGAGTGTAAGAGTTAGTTAGTTCATAACTAAAATCAGAATAAGAGTTTCTACAAGAATATTACCAACAACAATCTCCATGTTTCATCATCAGATTGATCGAAGATTATAACGTTGTTTATGTTATATTGTCTAAGAACCATGGATAACGTTGTTTATGTTATATCGTTTAAGAACCATGAACCAACTATTTTTAGCAACCTCATAATGAGTTTATGCATATGTATATATATATATATATATATATATATATATATATATATATATATATATATATATATATATATATATATATATATATATATATATATATATATCAAATATGTGTCTTTATATGTAAATATTGGTCGGACTTATGTATTTCATATGTGTGTGTCCATACATATTTGGCTTTCATACGTACGTGTCTATGTGTCTATACATATTTGAGTATCATATATATGTGTCACATGTGATAACACATATATGAATTTCATCGTATGTGTCTTTTATGTGCGTAAGCGTGGAAATCATAGAAGGGGATCGTTTATAGACAGTATACATACATATGTTGTATTTATAATCGTAAAAACCTCAATATAACTCTCAACATCACGTGAGCCATACGAGCCAGATTCGTTGAAATCATCTAATGATTCATAATTCTTATTTAGTGGTATTTATGATTGGATTTAATTCATTTATATATTTGATAAAGAGTTTATTAAACATATTAGTTACTTCTTTACAAAACACTTAACTAGCATAAAACTAATATTAACCATTATATGATCAATGAATATATATGAGTAACAATTTATTTATCACATTTAACTTATTCATACATATTAAGAATTTAAGTAATACTTGTAAGTTTGAATGAAAAAAGAAAAGAAAAAGGATTTCATTTCACATCCCACATTGGATGAGTGAAACAAAAGGAAGGCAATGTGGGGTCTATAAAAATAAAAGCCCAAGCTTACTAGTTTGTATGTACTCCATATTTTACATATAAACTAAAGTGTAGATCTTTGATGTGATTGAAAATTAACATCTTGCTAGGTTTGGTTTTAAGTTTAACCTAATACTTATTGATGCGTGGGAATCGCACCTTGCTTTACCTCTCGAGGGATCTCGAGAAGCTTACAACCCCCACCAGGCAGTGTACCTGATCGTTGTAGTATAGTATAGTGACAAGTACCGGGGGATTGATCGTTCAGCTTAGGAATAGTGTCGCTAGGATTAGAAAACCTAATTAATAGTTCTAGAGGTGAGGGATGATTATTTTTGTATTTTTATATTTTTATGAAAGCAAGTAAAATTTCGGGTTTTGAAGGAGTGGGCGAAATTAGTTGCTATTCAACTAACCCAAAGCTATTAAAATAATTAAAATGAAATTAAACTAAATTATACTAAGGTTGTGAGCAGTGGTTGGAGAAATTGTGTTTACTTAGATTTCACTACTCCCTAGATATCTTTTACATGTTGATTACTTGTTACACTTGTATGAATGACGGATTGTATTCCTTAATACCATTCGTGGGGTGGCATACATAACTCCCCAACTCTATGAGCTCTTATCTCCTCCTACACCATGACCCAACACAACTATAGGGATTGTAAACAGTGGCTCATGCATTAAATACAACCAATAAAGACCTAGTACGCCTCGGTTCATGTTTCTTAAGACGTTCAAGCATGTTACCATTTGGAGATCTGCCAGTTTTCTTAAGCCTAACATATAAATCATTCATTCAAAACAAGAATAGACAAGTAATCAACATATAATCAACATCTAGGTTTCATTAGATCTAAGCAAACACAAAAGAGATCTAGCATAGCATAGTAGAATTGAGACAAGAACAAGAGATAAACAACCAACACATAGACATATTGATTGAATTGAAAGTACACTTATCTCAATTACAATGCAAGGTCTCAAGGGTTTGGAACCCTTGAAAAACCTGTAAAAGAGGCACCAAAATCGTCTTTAGGGTTTCACCAAAACTTCTCTTTTTTTAATGAAAAAACTAGAAAACTATATATAGGAAAAACAGGCTGACGGCGTCAAGAGTTACTTGTGACGCCGTCACCTCGCCGCCATATACTTCCTCGGACGGCCTTGATCCACTTATGACGGCCTATGTGACGCCGTCACCACCCACGGTATATTAATTTTTGACGCCGTCACGAATCCTTCTGACGCCGTCACCACCTTCGGTGTTTAATTCCTCATGTCTGACGCCGTCAAGATGGTGGTCTTGACGCCGTCACCTTGTATTTTCAGTATGGAAATTTGGTACTTAGCCGTTTTCTTCACTTTTATGCTCCAAAAACGTCCAAAATAGCTTCTTTTCCAGAATTCACTCTCCAAACACCTAAAATCACAAAAGGAACGATTTAGGGCAATATTTGATCAAATAAAGTCGGATTCGAGCTTAAATGACCCCCTAAAAACGGATCATTTTTCGCCTCATCACTTATAGTAGTTAAAAATTTAAAATTAAAAGATTTTGAAACTACATATTTAGCTCGATTAGCTCGTTCGGCTCGTTTAGCTCGAGTAACTCGTTTGGCTCGTTCGGCTCGAATAACTAAACGAGCTTTCGAACGAGCCGAGCTAAATATAAGTTTTAAAAGCTCGGCTCGTGAAATTATTCGAGCTCTAAATTTTGTTTGAGCTCGACTCGAGCTCGAAAATTATCATGCTCGACTCGAGTTAAGTAGCTCGTTAAAAGCTCGACTCGTTTACACCCCTACTTATGATATTCAAATTAAAAGAAACACTTGAATTTACAATTTACGTCAGGGTGTAACCTGGCTAGATTGCAATGGAAAGGTAAACTACATGATTTCATTACTAACAGATCAACTGATGTAATGAAATTATGTGAGTTTGCAGTTTCTTAAATTGGATAATTCATAAAATGACATAAGCAAATGGAGTAGTAAATTAACTTGAAATTAATATTGAAACCAAGTGGTGGTGTTCACAAATACTTTAGTTATATATGTTTATATCTTCTTATAAACATGAAGTCTTTTAACTATTACAAGACTTATAATAAAGTAAGACGTTAAACTTGTTATGTTTTAAACAAGAAATCATTGAGTTGATCAATGATGTACAACGTAGAGTGAGAATATAACAGTTTATGTCTTCTTAAGACATGAACATGAAGTAACTTGTTCAAAAGTACTTATGTTATATAGCATGCAATTGGCTTGGAAATTCTATTATACCATTAAGTTGATTTAGTTGGTAAATAGGTAAGCCAAAAGGAGTATAAAGTTATCTTACATATTATAAGTTTGTCACACAATATTAAGTTCTAATGAAACATCACATGTTGGTGGTGTGTTCAGTTAGGAAAAATCAAACTCTTGTTATATTGTTTGATTAAAAGATAAATATGACTTCTTTTCTTCCAAAAGTTATCAAGGTTAGAAAATTGAGTATGGATTGTATATACTCAATAAGACTCCAACCTAGAAGATTAAATAAGACATTATGGAATGTGATGAATCACTTTAAAGTCTTAATATGATGTCCTGATTTTGTTAATAAGTAGTTTTAACAATCAAGAGTCAGGAACTGTAAAATGTTTTGTAATATTCCAAAAGAGAACGATTAAGTGTTGCTCAACTTGCTAAAGTATTTTTAGATAAATTACTAAAGGCAAGTGGGAGTTTTATCTTGAAAAGATAAAATTACAAGATACATAATCTTCTAAAACTACACTAGTGAAAATCATGATGAGGCTTGAAATGTAAAGGTTAAACCTCAACATGATGAAATTCTCATTCATAGATCCGTAGGGATGTCTCAAATATTTGATTGATATGCTGAGTAATATGAATTACAGGATCAAAGTAAGTCTGTTAATCATAATGACGCATTTACTAATTATGGTAAATTGCTCATACTATGAATGTTAAGATGCTGTCCATAAAGATAAGTCAACTTTGAAAACTTGGTTTATCTTAATGAAGATGAGTTTCTTCAAGAGAAGGAAAACCCTAGAGGTTAAATCTTCATGTAATGAATCATATGGATAAAATTGTATACATATTTAATGTATGTCTTATGACAAGATTATTAATCATACTTATGTAATTAACTATGATTGAATACTCTTTCCTAAGCACATTAAAGATATAAAGATGGTAATTGTCATATTCATTTTTATGAATATGGAATTTGACAATAGATTATAAAGCTCTTTCTTGTATAATTACTTAAGCGAGGACGATAAGTAATTAAGAGTTTATGAATTCATGTAATCTTTGAAAGTATACAAAATGCAAGAATCCAAGTATGGATACATGCATGCATCAAGGAGATAAGTCTTATGTTTAATATATTAAATCCATGTTTGATTTATAATTAAAATAAGATAACTCCTAAGTAATTCTGAAAGCTAGTGGGAGTATAATGTTTACTTACTTAAATCATATATGTTGTATAACATATAGGAAGTAACATTCTATATAAGTTAAATGTTAAGTCATAACTTGGAATGAAACTTTACTTGAAAGATTTAATAAGTAAAACATACAACCTTGAATATATGTTTATTGATGTAAACATGTCAGTGTTGTAAAAATCGGCCATGGCGGCCGATATGGCGGCGCCATGGCGGATTTCGGTGGTCCACCGCCACGATATTTCCCATATCGGTCTAACTTGGCGTTTTTGGTCAAAATCGGTCAAAATCGGAGCTTGGCGGTCAAAATCGGTCAAAAATCGGCCTTGGCGGCGGTCGGTCAACGCCGGTCAACTTCAGATCTGGGTTTTTTTTTTTCAGATTCACGCCGGTCAACGCCGTTTAACTTCAGATCTAGGGTTTTTTTTTCATATTCACTTCAGATCTAGCCTAGATCTAGGGTTTTTTTTTCATATTCCTTTATAATTTATGGTCACCGCCATGGCGCCGCCATGGCGGCTATGGCGGATTTCGGGGGTCGACCGCCACGGTACCGCCGAGCGATATTTACAACCTTGAAACATGTGTGGTAAATGAATCTAATAGAACATGATATATCATTTAGAAAGTTTAAATGGATATGTAGTACATGAATGAAATTAAGTTGGACACGAGAATTTTTCATGTACATCATGTTGTTGTTATATCATGCTTTGATAAAAGATGATTTGACAACATTGATATCTAATTGAAAGATATTAGATAAGTTGTGTAATGAATATTCTAAAGGAATATATTTGGATATAGAATCACATCCTCAGCCTGGAACAATTTCTAGATTCTATAGATGAACAATTTATCAATTGTCATAGCCTACAAATAAAACATTACACATTAAAGTTTACGAAAAAAAAGCATATTGTTGTTTGAATACAATGATGCTAATTAAATTGAGATGAAACTCAATACTAGTCATGGAAGGATATTATCCTTGTTAATAGCCATGTATACTAGTTACGCTTAACTAAAAGCATAGTTGCATTATACATTAAAGAATAAGAATACTTTAAACTTTAAAAGGTTTGAAAGTTTAATAATCATAAATTGGATGTTGAGGATGTCACACATTTTATGATGTATTATGTGGTTATTTGAATGCACATATACAAGAACTTCACTAATTGAATTCTTGAAATAAGTATTCTCAAATTTCGATAGATCAAAGTTAGTTGAATAATTCCTTGTCAACAAGTATGATTACTTGAGGCATAATTGTCAACAAGTATGATTGGTATTACTTGGGACAAAATTCATTAACGAGAATTTTCATGCATTGACCTATTTAGTATTTGAATAAGGGATGTTAAGCAATTATTATTTAAATAATGAATTAAAGTACTGAGTACGTTTGTTTTCATTAATAATAGATTGTATCCCATATTTGCATGTTTAATCCATGAATAACTTATTTTGTGTTATTCTAAATAGTCCGTTTTCAATTAATTATATGGGAGTATCATTGAATTAAGACAAATATGAGTTTTGGTATAATATACTTAAAGTATATTGATGCGTAGGACATGCCAAATTCACATGATATTCAATAATTGAATAAATTAAATATAGGACAAAATCCCAATTACATGATTATACTTATGGATGTTGTCATTATAGTAAATCATGAATATTTATCCTCAGACTTGAGATACCAGGTAACTACTGTGGATGTAGCTCATTTTCTGTGAGATAGTCTAACGCTATCCGTAAATGGTAGTTATAAGGATTATTTTCAGAGGTGATGCGAAGTTCATAGGTCATGCTTGTAGTCAACACATGATTTGTTTCCTTCAAATTTGTTTTGAAGTTTAATACTGTTGGGCCCCTCATAGCGTTGACAAGATGTTTGCATGGCTATGCCCAAGGTCTATCTGGAATACGTTCAGATGAATTGGTAATCTTGCTCAATCATAAATAACGAGAAACAGAATAGTTAATTATGGAATGACTTAGATTCATATCCATATTAACGTACTATTAGAAACAAAAGGATAAGTATGATGATGATTCATCAAATTTGTTTTTTTTCCAAGAAACCATACTCGTGATCGTTCTGGGGACATTGGCATGTTATGCTAGACTAACCATTGTCATTATTACATTAATGTATATCCGAGTGGGAGCTGTTAGTTTTAACGGATAAAAATTAATGAATATGTCCGGACTCGAACTCGAGACTTCAGGATTGCACACTTTACGTATGAGTTTCAATTAATTAATAATTATTGTTTTAGTGACGAATAATTATTAAATTCACGAAATAAGTACTTAACGGTACCTAATGACTGTTAGACGAAAGTTAAATGACTAAGAGTGAAAAAGAAGCCAAGAAGGATCTAGAAACCCTTCCTTGGGCTTATGTTTGGCCGATCCCACATCGCCATGGGATAGGGAATGCTTCAAGGTTATGATCGTATAAATACATGTCCTCATGTATTCATTCAATCATCCATTGGTTCATTAGCAAGCCAATTCACTTTCTCATCTCTTTTCTTTGAGTTATAAGCGATCCACTAGGATCAATTAAGACTCAGTAGTAGTGCTTGCTTGTGAATTAAGAACCTAGCTTTTCTTATTGAAACGCTAATAGTACGTGTGTTCGAGAACGAAGTGTTAACATACTTTTGTTAACAAGGAGGTTGCCCATTCGACTTGTATAAGTCGATCCCCTATTTCATTAATGTGTTATGGGTGTTGATGTTTTGGGTAGGATGCAAGTGATGATAATGATCGTGCCTTGGTAATTAGTTTGGATGTGAGGTAAATAAAATGGTGATAATACGATATTGTACTGATTTTATCATATTAAGTGTTATGTGTATGTGTATGTGTATGTGTATGTGTATGTGTTGTTTGTGTGTGTGTGTGTGTTTGTGTGTGTTTGTGTAGATGAAGTAAGGATTTTCGTAATTCTTGACTTGTGTGCTTGGTTGAGGTAGAAGGAAGATCAGTTGGTATAGTTAGCCAAGAAAATGGGTAGAATTGTTGTGGGACAAGTTAAGGTATGTAAGTTTAGTTGTTGTAGAATGAAGAGGTGTAGGTGTTTTATGCAAGAAATGGTGTAGACAAGTCTTGTGGTATGTATGTGATGCTTATATGATATATGATGTATAATGCTATGTTATTACTCATTTTACTTACTAAACATAAACTTACGGTTTAGTTGTTTAACCATTTTGTAGGTTCATTGTGAAGAAGGTAAAGCGATTGGTAAAGGTATAGAATTGGGCACGGGTTGGAAGCGTTTGGATGTACATAGGAAGATGGTTGTAGATGCCGAGTTTAATCATGTTGAACCCCAAGTGTCGTGTGAGTCTTGTAGTCTTTGAAAAGTGTAGAGTCGTGGAAAGTAGTTTTGGGGTCAAGTATGTATTTGCAAATTTTCAAGTATATGGTAGCGTCTTGCGTATGTGGTATTTGAAAGTGGGTAAAAACAGGTGTTTGACAAAACGCCCGTATGTTTGTAAAATATATGTCCATGTGTTGTTAGATCAAGAAATGTTTTGAAAATGATGTATTTTGTCATATTTATGATTTCTGGAAAGTTTGGTGAAGTAACGGACTCGGTAGATAGGTTTTCCAGGCAAAATGCGGGTTAGGACTAGTTGGCCACCAGCCAGCGGTTTGGGGTTACCAGCTTGCGGCTGTGGATGTTTAGTTGGGCAGAAAAACCCCAACCGGCGGCTGGAGAATCTCAGCTGGCGGCTGTGGTACAATTCAAGTTTTTGTGAATGTTTGAAAAATCGTATCTTTTAAACTGTAAGTCGTTAAGGGTCGTGCTACCTATCGTTTTGAAGGTAATTGAGTATAGTTTTATTTAATATTACTTTCAAGGGCTTGTTTGTAATAGAATTTAATCAGTTTATTAGAGAGTAACAGAAGGTCCACTATGGTCATGTCGTTTTCACGATTTTTATTTTTATTTTTGTTCAAATCAGGAAATGGGCATTTCATTTAGTGTTTTTTGTATAGGGTTTAGTAGTTAGCGTTTAGGGTTTAGGTATATATCACTTGTGATATTAGACCATTATCATCTCCCCATTGATCGCATCACTTTTTAGTTAGTGATATTATACCTAGTGGTTAGTGGTTTAGGGTTTAGGTATATATCAATTGTAATATTATACCTAGTGGTTAGGGGTTTAGTGGTATAATAATAATCTGTAAGTTCGGACGCTCAATATGTTGTCGTAAAATGAACATAAGTATTATTATAGAACTCCAAAAGATTCAACATTTTTTGCCTTGAAAATTACACATTCTAAGCTTTTCAACCATAGATCACACATAATATTTGAACCTCTAAATCAATTAGGTTAATTCATCAAAGTTGGTGAAAATAGGGGAAAAAAATGATATTTAAACTCGTTTTGATATATGATATAACACTAATATGTAAGTTCGAACACTATGAATAAACTGTAATGATTTGAAAGTTCAAAAATTACGTATGATATATGGTTGGAAAGCCAAGAATTTAAATTTTTAAATGCAAAAAACACTGAATCATTTGGAGTTCTACTCAAATACTTATGCTAATTTTAAAACAACATGTTGAGTGTTCGAACTTACAGATCTATGTTATATCACAAGTGATATATCAAGCAAAATACTGCACAGAGAAAAACTAAAAATAATTAAAAAAAAACCAAAAAAATAAAAGTTTGTCTAAAGTAAGTAAAAGTTCCCCTCTATTAAAAGATAATTAAATGTTCGTCACGATGGTGTAATTTTTGTAGGGTAAGGGTTTACGATTTTTGAGATGTGTAATATTTAAAAATGAGAGGTGAAAGTATGTTTTAATTAAATAAGAAGAGGGTGGAAAGGTGGAAGTTAATGTTTTTTGATATTTGATCTTATCTATTGGATCATATGTTTTCTATGGTCTAGATTCGTCTCACACTTTATTGTGTATTATTGGTCCACAAAATAACTTAACTCGACTCGTGGTGTGATATGTGCTTCTAATTCGAGAGGGTAGCACATTGGTAAAGGTTTGAGGTGTTATTATAAGAGGTTTTAAATTCAAATATTATTGGCCACAAATAGTTTGATAAAATTGTATCTACTATATGCTCTTTAATTAGGGGAAAGTGTGTGGCTGTTGTGTAGCCAAGCTCGGGTATAGAACTTTAAAAATGACTGTATTTTATAACTATCCAACAAAATCAGTTTCCCACCTTCCATGTTCTTCCTCTTCTCAGAACTGACTCATTCCTTCTCCTTTTTTCTTTTCTCCATCCATGTTGCAAAATCGAGTCTCACAAATTCATTGCGGTTGTAATTTACTCCTTTTTAATTGATCTATAATTCCAATCATATTTGTAACTCCATCTTTTTTTGTTGTGGGACTATTGGCTTTATTTGATTACTTAAGTGTCGTTTATTTTCCAGCCATGATAAGTCATTCAATCGTCTCCTCGAAAATCTCCCTACATTTATGGATTTTTTATTGTGAAATGTTTCCACTAGGAAATCACGTAAGTGCCTACCCGGTGTTTGATAAATTGATCTTCAGTCATAGCATGGATAGTTGTACTTGGGTTGTATCTTAGTTATGTTAAGTGATTCTTAAGGTAGTTGTTGCATATACTCTTGGTGCAGTTTCATTTCTAATTTCCTTATGTTGGGTCCTAAATATGTTTAGTGATTCTTAAGGTTGTTGATGCACAACAATTTATGAAATCTGATATGATTATTGAATAAAATGTATAAGAATCCGTCGACCATAGTTTAGTGTTGTGTGAGAAAGCTTTAAACATTTGGGAAAGGATTTTTGCTTGGTGGGGGATCGTTCTAGTGGATGCCTTTACAAAAAAGGATATATTACAACATTCTAAAGGGGAATTTGTTGGGTAAGGAAGCAGAAGTCTTATGGCACGTGATGATGTTGGTGGATGTTTACTTTATTTGGAAAAGTAGAAACATGAAGGTTTTTAAAGGGAAGATGGAGAACGGGTGGAAATTGTTGAAGGACATACAACTAAAGGCCTTCAAATGGATCAGTAGGAGGTCAAAGATGTGGAACTTGCAGTGGGAAAATTGGCTTGAGAGACATTATAATTGTATTCGAATTGTTGTTGATGGTGTGTGAATGTCATGTGTGTCGTGCGTGCAGTTCATGGATTTGTTTTTTTGTTTGGCTGCTGATGGCGGGGTGGGCTTAGTAGTCTTGCAGGACCATTAATTTGTTACTTACACCATATATCTCATGTGGTGGGTTCTTAGTTGTTTGTATTGATGGTGAGGAGTGTCTAGTTTTGTGCTTGTGTGTTTAGTCTCTTGTGTTTATGTTCCATGTGAATTAGTAAGCATTATGACACGTGGGAATCGCACCAGGCTTTACCTCTCAAGGGATCTCGAGAAGCTTACAACCCCCACCAGGCAGTGTACCTGATCGTTGTAGTATAGTATAGTGACAAGTACCGGGGGATTGATCGTTCAGCTTAGGAATAGTGTCGCTAGGATTAGAAAGCCTCCTAAATTAAGTCTATGGGTGATGGATGATTATTTTTGTGTTTTATATTTTATAAAAGCAAATAAAATCTCGGGTTTTGGAAGAGTGGGCGGAATTAGTCGCTAATCCACTAACCCAATAACTAAAGATGCAATCAAAATAAAATAAAATAAAAGAAATGAAAATAAAGGTTGTGAACTTATATGGAGACAAACGTGTTTACTTAGATTTCCTTACTCCCTAACTATCTTTTACCGGTTAATTAGTGTGTGTATTAATTGCGTGGATTACGGGTGTATTCCTAACAAGTCATGGGGTGGCGTACGTACTTCCCCAATCCTATAAGCTCTTATCTCCTCCTACAACGATGCGTAAAGCACCCAATCATAGGGATTATAAACAGTGGCTTATGCATTAAATACTACCTTAATAACCTAGTACACATTGGTTACATGTTTCTTAAGACGTTCAAGCAGGTTACCATTAGGAGTTTAGCCAGTTTTCTTAAGCCTAACATCGATGGAACATTCATTCTAACAATTAATAACACACCAACAACCAATAATCAATAGTTAGGTTTCATTAGATCTAAGCAAACACAAGAAAACCTAGCCTAGCATGTTAATTGAAAGACAAGTGTAAGATATATTCAAGCAACACATAGACATATTGATTGAATTGAAAGAGTACTTATCTCAATTTGACATGAAGGATTCAAGGGGTTAAAAACCCTTGAAAATACTGAGAAATTCGGACCTAGGGTTTTTACAAAGTTACTCCCTATATGTTTTTTTTGAATGAAAATTGCAAAACTATATATAGATTTTCTGAGGTGACGGCGTCAAGAAGGAAATTCTGACGTCGTCAACTCGCCGCCCATAATAAAATCGGATTGCCTAGATCCAATTGTGACGCCGTCATGTGTAAAATCTTCTAGGCCGTCACTAGTAAATGGACCATGACGGCCTGTGGTGACGCCGTCATCTCCTTAGTGTAATCCTGGTCTGGACCGTCATGGACTTTAGCCACTTCCACCTCTTGTTTTACTCTTGACGCCGTCATGAAGAAACAAGTGATGCCGTCAGGTACTGTTCCCAGCAAGGAAAATTAAGACTTTGCCGTTTTCTTCACTTTTATGCTCCAAAAACGTCCAAAATGCTTCCTTTTCCAGAATTTACTCCAAAAGTACCTAAAATCACAAAAGGAACGATTTAGGGAAATATTTGATCAAATAAATTCGAATCTGGGCTTAAAAGACCCCTTAAAAGTGGTTCATTTTTCGCCTCATCAAATACCCTTACACTTGAGATTTGCTTGTCCTCAAGTAAATGAGCTTTTATTCTAATCAAAATACAAGTTAGAGGTCATTTAACACTAATATAAAAGTAATTACAACAAATAATCGTTCCACTAAAGACCAAAGACAAGCACGGAGGTCATACACTAGCACCTCACAAATAGTGTTTAGATACTCACATCTCTCTGGTGTAATAAAGTATATATCACAATATGGAAATGGAAAACATCTCTCACTACCTGTCATAGCAAAATAGATTACCATAGGCTTGGGAAAGGATAAAACCTCCACCACATGGTGTAAGCACCTAGGATAAACTATCAAAGAGGTCTTTCAAAGGGTTATAAGGTTAGGTGTAGAGATATGGAATACACGGTTTTGTTGGATATAGGAAATCTTTACTGGTGGTGAGTTAATCATCTTGGTTAATTACATGTACAATATGGCGTTGCTAAGCCAAGACTAGACTCGACTTAAGCTAATAAATGAAAAATAACAAAAACATAAAACAAACATAGAATGAAACGGGATGGTAGTCCGTATGTTTTTTCCCTTTTTCCTTTTTCTATATTTTTTTTTCTTTTTCTTAATTTTTTCGATTTTTTTTTTATTTTTTTTATTTTTTTTTATTTTTTTTTTGCATACACTCTTACCCTACCATCCAAAATAATACATCATAGGGAATGAACATTCCCCTTACACTTGAATTTTTACATACTTTACAATAAACTAATCTAATGACTCGAATCAAGATAATCAAAACACTTGTAGTACTTTTAAGATTAACGCACTGTTAATACAAATATCGCCTAAAAACGTTATTTATATTTTACGATCTTCGCTAAGTTTTTTTTTAACGACAAAATGTAAACTTTAGTTTCTAAGTAAAACATAATCTTAGTTTTAAAGACTTGCATAAACTAGACTTTTGCTACATTTTACATTTCATAAAACACAACACTTTTTATTTCTTAAAATAGAATGGTCACATCACATTTATGGCAAGTTTTGTCAATATACATTTACGGAAAGAAAATGTGTTTGACTTACTATGTGGTTGCTTGCAAGTTTGGTGTTTGACTAGATGTAATGAGATGTAACATTGTTTGGTTTGCAAGGTGTAATGAGATGTGACATTGTTTGGTTTGCAAGATTTATTGCAAAACCAACTGCAAGCCCGGCGGAACGCTGGGGGTACACGAGCGGAACCCATCTGAGGGTTCCGCCGTATCCGCCAGGCCTGCAGAAGGCTTTGCTATAAATACCAAGCCACAAGTTGATTTTTGGCTTATCACTCTACATCATATTTTACACACACACATTCATTCTTTCTTCTAACCCTTTGACATTTCATATGTGAAGTTTCTTTTTGTAGCAAAGAAGCTCACAAGGTCATCAAAAGTTACAAGTATCCAACATAACGTTGCATGACTTGTTAGCTTAGCATTGTGTTAACTTGTGTTGTTTACACTTCATTTGTTTGTGTATTTTCAGTAGTGATCGGTTAGTATTTTAGTCCTCAAAATACAAAGAGTGTTGGGAGTTGTTGTACCATAGTAAAAGAACTAACGGGAGTGGTTGTGCCCTTGTAAAAGAACTCGACATCTAGCTTAGTGTCGGTAAAAGTATAAGCGACGTGTAAGGTTTTCTCCGCCGGTGAAAGGAGCTTGTTGACTAGTGAAAGAAACTCTCGAGTTGGATACTCGGGGCATGGACGTAGGGCAAGGAAAAAGAGTCCTTGTAGCCGAACCACGATAAATACTCGTGTTGTGGTTTGATCGTTTCTTTCATTTACTTGCATGTTATATATTGTGTTTTTATATATATCTTTGATCAAACGGAAAGTTTCAAAGCTAACTAAACAAGTTAAAAAGATTTTAAACGGTAAACTATTCAAACCCCTTTCTAGTTTTCCACCACTTCCAAACTGTTACTATGCACTTTACCATCCATTATCTCATACCAAACACCCATTATCTCATACCACCACTTCCAAACTGTTACTATTCACTTTACCATCCATCCATACCTATGAATTCTTGGTATTCCTTTCACTCACATTGCAAATCAATCATCATTGTAAGTATTCTAAACTTGATTACAATCCTGATCTGAGTCTAGGAATTCTATTTTTGCACAAAAATAAAAACTTGGGGTTATGCATTAACTTAAGAAACTCATGCATGAAATTAGGTGTTTAACAAAACTAATCATGTTCCCCATAGTTAGGAATTGCATTTTTACTAAGTGTAAACATGTTTACTAAAACACCCCATGTCAAATTTTTTGCAAAAATTTCTGACAAATAGGACAAATATTTTTTTGTCTCACATTGAGAATACAAAATCAAAACGTTATGTTTAAAACATCACTTGCATAATGTCTCTTGAATGTTAAAGGGAATACATAACCAATATGTATTTTCGGGTACATTCAAACGAAGCTACATTGAACTAGGAGCGTTTGGGTTATCTTTTGTTTTATAACAAAACTTGCATTATAAAACATTTTTTTTGCATCAAAATGAGTCAAGATAACCGCACCTCCACATTTTTTTTCATATAGGCACACACTAGAACATCCACATTATAATAGAAGTTTACTTAAACTAAATGTGAAATTTTGTTGTTCTAGGAATCATCATGCCTCCTCTAACCCACTACGACCACAAGGACACCATTAAGTACTTACCAAAACACCACAAAACCAAAGGCCTTACCCCAAACCAAGTCAACGTTTTCAAAGCTTTAGAAAAACACTATGTCCATGAGGGTAGAACCATTGACCCGTCTTTCCTAGAAGGCACAAACCTTTACGCCGAATTTGCCACAATCAACTTTGAGTGTCTTTTGAATATCGACGAGCCTATTTGTCCTAGATTCATTCTAGAGTTCTATGCATCCGCCGTCCTCTCCACGGATGATTATGGTCACATGTCTATCAACTTTAGGACTATTAGTCATCAATACTCATTCACTCTTGAGGAATTTGCTCAAATCATAGGTGTCCCAAACCGAGGTACTTGCATCTACTCCGACTTGCACTCCCTCTCAACTCTTGACACCCTCCAAGACCGCATCCATCCTTATGACACACCTCTTGTATCAAAAGATGTACTTCGTGACCACCTCTTTGTTAGGACAACCAACACTAGGAGAACCCGTACGGGTAATGAGGTCGATAAGGACCCATATGGAATGGAACTTAATGAACTCAAGCCCCAATTCAAGAAATTGGAGGAAGTCCTTAGAGCCAATGTCATTAGCACAATAGGAAACCGAGATCATATCAACCTTTGCCTTTGCTACATGCTCTACTCCTTGTCCGTTAGGCAACCCTTCAACCTTGCCTACTACATGGCCAAGAGAATGGCCGACATTCCTGTGCCTGGCACAATGGCTATGCCGTATGGAATGCTCTTGACCCGTCTCTTTTGGTTCATCTCTCCCATTCCACCAACTCCAAACGGTCTTCGCCTTGACTACTCTCTAATTCCACATACCTTTGTCCCACTTAGTGATAAGAGAGTTTACAAAGCCCAAGGAAAACGTCCACATCCTCCTACCTCATCATCTTCTTCCTCAATGAGTGAAGATGACAATTTGCCCAACTCTAGACTCCCACCTTTAGAATACTTTTCCCAACTTCCGGATATTCCGAATGAGTCGGACGAGTTCAAGCAAACAAAGGGGATGTTCAAAAACATCGGGAGATTCCTTGGAAAGATGAAGAAGAAGATGGATCGTCAATGAGTACGGGTGTGTAGGAGTGTTTGGCACTAGGTGCTATTTGAACAAATTTGGTCGTTTAAACAATATTTGTGATGTATTTGCGTGTTAGTACAATGTTTGATACAATTTGGAACATGTAGTAACTAACTTTGATGCAGGTAGACAACTTTTGGCAAGTTGTCAAATTTTCATGTTTATGATATGTTCACTAAGTATAGTGAAATTCTCGACCTCAAGGTCAAAGTCCTATGATATGTGTGTTTACGTGTCTATTTTTTGCATTGCCTAACCAGAAATGGAGTATCTTTTTGATTTTAGGAGTTTTCAAAAATTTTGAAAATCGTCTCGCGAGTCAAAAACGCGGACTGCCAATTTTTTAAGCACTGGCGGATCTGGTGTTACCCAAAATTGGGTTCCGCCAGTGTATTTTCTGGGAAACCCAGATTTGGTCCAACGGACCAGTCGGTACCCTCAAATGGGTTCCGCCTGTGTATCCTGAGGGTTCCGCCAGTTGCCTGCAGAAATTTTGTTTTTGTTTTCAACATTTCACCATCCAAACACCAAAATCCAATCCTTTTAGATAGAAACCTATTTCCTGCAATGTGTTTAGCACAATAGGGTACTTCTCATTCCTTATAACTCAACCAAAACCATTTCCCGCCAAATTTCAAAAATAGCCATAACAACCCCAAGGACCCTTCACACATAAAGGAAGGAACCCTTCTAAAGGTTCCTTGAAATCCCTGAGATATATACTTCAACAAATTTACCAAAACCACTAAGCATTTAGTGCAAACCTTGTCTTCTCACTTCACCACTTTCATTGGATTGACTTCCATGATATGACAACCCACAATTACTTTTCCAAATCATTAGGAACCTCCATTTTTGTATGGACTAGCATCAAATCCAAACACTCCTTTCCACAATCCTTCATCACTATAAATTAAACCATCCTAAACAGTATCAAATCACACCTTCTTCATCACAATTTCTTAACTTTAAACCATTTTAACCATGACCAAGTCAATAATCACCTCTCAACCATCACGACCCATCCGGAGAACCGCCCGGATAAGTGTAAAACCACTATGGTCTAACCAATCCATCAACCTAAGCTCCTCATCTTCGGATGAATTCACCTCACCTATAAAAAATGAACACTTTTTGAACCTAGCATCTCCATCTCCATCACCCAATGAACCAAATGAGCTCACTCCACCACCTACTAAATCACCCATTGACCCAACTCCACCAAGTGCTCCAACCCAACCATCCAAAACTCCATCACCATAACCATTACCCAAAATTGAACCTATGGAGTTATTTGGGTCTCCTCCCACATCACCACGCCCTTTTGTCCAAGATCTAAATGATCTTCCACCAAGACCTACACAACCACCACCTTTTGCAAATCAATCACCAAGATTAATTCTTGACCTTGATGAGGATCTTAACCACACCCAACCACCACAACAATGTACCATCAACCCAAACCATTGTTGTTTCACCCTATATATCATGACATCCATGGTCCTCTTTATGGAGAACCAAATTTTGAAAACCATGATCACCCAACTCCACCACATACTCAAGCCCAAACCTTTGAGTCTTTCTTCCCCTCATATGAGGAAATCCAAAGCATGGTTGACAAACACCTTCATCAAGCAATGGAATTTCAAACCACCTTGCTTGACTCAATACCAAATCCATCCTTCACCCAAGAACCAAAAACCAACCAACCCTCAAACCAAGAAACCAAAACCAACCCATTTCCACCCACTCATCCCCATGTTTGCTCAAATTGTGAGCAAATTGGTGCAAGCATCAAAACGTTGCTTCACCAATTCCAAGAGGAAACCCGTTTTGCATTCCAACACGTCATAGAACGTTTGGATGCTCTTTCCCACCCAAACAAATCCTAGACAACCTTTGGAGGCCGTTTGCCCCAATTTAGGAAAGTTGGATTTTCTTTTTTCTTTCTTGGTTATTTTTTAGTTTTTGTTTAGAAGTAGAAGAATATTTCACATTTCTTGTCTTTTGACTTTTCAAAGTCAAAATTTTACTTGGAATGATATTTCTTTCTACTTACTTTCGTGCATTGTTGGTTGATCATTTTTGTGTTGTCATTGTGGTTGCAATGTGTGTGGTAACTACAAGCTTGACTATATATATCACCAACTAACCATTTTTTTGTAGGATCAAAATCCATGCTTCCCATATTGGTACTCCATTTAGGGGGAGTATCGACCAAGGGGAGCATGTGCATTATTCCGCTTCACTACTCTACTTTTTGTTTCGACAAAAAGGGGGAGAAATATATTTAAACTTCAATACTTAACATGATTTTCATCTGTTAAGTAAAACAAGTTTAATATATTTTTTTTAAGTCTTAAAAACCAAGATTTTGTGAGTTACTTAAAAACAAAGTTTATGTTTTGTCATCAACAAAAAGGGGGAGATTGTTAATACAAATATCGCCTAAAAACGTTATTTATATTTTACGATCTTCGCTAAGTTTTGTTAACGACAAAATGTAAACTTTAGTTTCTAAGTAAAACATAATCTTAGTTTTAAAGACTTGCATAAACTAGACTTTTGCTACATTTTACATTTCATAAAACACAACACTTTTTATTTCTCAAAATAGAATTGTCATATCACATTTATGGCAAGTTTTGTCAATATACATTTATGGAAAGAAAATGTGTTTGACTTACTATGTGGTTGCTTGCAAGTTTGGTGTTTGACTAGATGTAATGAGATGTAACATTGTTTGGTTTGCAAGGTGTAATGAGATGTGACATTGTTTGGTTTGCAAGATTTATTGCAAAACCAACTGCAAGCCCGGCAGAACCCTAGGGACGGGCGGAACCCATCTGAGGGTTCCGCCGTATCCGCCAGGCCTGTAGAAGGCTTTGCTATAAATACCAAGCCACAAGTTGATTTTTTGCTTATCACTCTACATCATATTTTACACACACACATTCATTCTTTCTTCTAACCCTTTAACATTTCATATGTGAAGTTTCTTTTTGTAGCAAAGAAGCTCACAAGGTCATCAAAATTTACAAGTATCCAACATAGCGTTGCAAGACTTGTTAGCTTAGCATTGTGTAAACTTGTGTTGTTTACACTTCATTTGTTTGTGTATTTTCAGTAGTGATCAGTTAGTATTTTAGTCCTCAAAATACAAAGAGTGTTGGGAGTTGTTGTACCCTAGTAAAAGAACTAACGGGAGTGGTTGTGCCCTTGTAAAAGAACTCGACATCTAGCTTAGTGTCGGTAAAAGTATAAGCGACGTGTAAGGTTTTCTCCGCCGGTGAAAGGAGCTTGTTGACTAGTGAAAGAAACTCTCGAGTTGGATACTCGGGGCGTGGACGTAGGGCAAGGAAAAAGAGTCCTTGTAGCCGAACCACGATAAATACTCGTGTTGTGGTTTGATCGTTTCTTTCATTTACTTGCATGTTATATATTGTGTTTGTATATATATCTTTGATCAAACGGAAAGTTTCAAAGCTAACTAAACAAGTTAAAAAGATTTTAAACGGTAAACTATTCAACCCCCCTTCTAGTTTTCCACACGCACATATAGGGGTAATAAATGATGTTCTTCCCCATTACTCCATAACACAAGTACTTTACCCATGAGTCCCAATCGTCCCAAAACAATATGTACAATGATATGACTCGACTTAGCAACCATGTAACCAATTAGATAATTAACTAAGGGTTTAAACAAATAACAATAATGCAATAAAGATGAGTGCATACACGGAAGGCTAAGGCGATTTGGGTGTACATTTAAGTGGGTTGTAACAAATTCTTCCTTTAAGTAAGATGCTTAAAGTTAGAAATGAAAAGATAGGCTCGGAGGGGTGTACTTGGGGTTTCGTGTACTAAAAATGAGTACAACGCTAAGGTGTGGGAAAAATTAATTGACTTTACTAGCCAAGTATTATGACTTAAATGGTCAAGTAACTATGATACGGGTTTAACACAAGGGTGATCCTAATGCCTCTTATCATGTAGTAAATTCTAATACACGAATGTAGTCTCACTAGCGGTCTCGGAATGCATCACTAACGCAAGTTCTAGAATCTAAATGTTACCGGTACACTCATAAGCACTAATAGTAAATGCTTTTCCTATCAAATCTAAAGGCGAACCTCACATATTTGGGTGGAAAATTTTTCTGAATAGTACGGTTTTGTGCTAGTCATACAACTCCTATCCATGAGACGCTTGCTAAGGCTAAAGTTTCACTCCTAAATGTTGTAAAAAAATTTAAATTTGGTGCTAAAATTATACTAACAAGTATTTCTCATAGTTTTATTACACACCTACTATCAAACAAAACAAACTCAAGTGAAATAGTATCCTATAAGGTATCATCATTTACCCTCCCCTTACACTTAGGATGAACATTGTCCCTAAATGTTCAATTAAAGATGTAAAAGTAAAATAAGTAAAAGAATGAAAACAAATACTCCCTTGATTCGTTCGGTGTGGATAGTAAGGTAACAAGGTTAAATCTTCCTCCAAGAAAATGAACAATCAAAGCTTCTCTTCCAGAAATATAAATCATCTTCTTGTCAAACGTAACCTGTTAAACCTGAGAAAACAAACAAGGCAACCTTGCGTAAAATCGGCGGCAATCTAAATATACTAGCAAGTCCTAGAAAGCAAATTAAGATATAATGCTTGTGGAATGAATGTTTGCAGATTCCCTGGAGTTTATAAAACAAAAGAATTAACAAAAACTTTAAGACTCCGTTAGAGAAACAAAATTAGCAAAATTTCTAGAATTTTACACATGACGCCGTCAAGAGCAATTTCTTGACGCCGTCAGAAGTGATCTGCAGAAATCTTTATGTTAAGTTTCCGGAAAATTTCTGGAAAAACTTATGTCCTACTTCCTGGAAAATCCTGCAAAACATCATTATGACTCGATACAAGCATTTGACTCTAACAAATACTAATATACATGTTCATTTATTATTGTGGAGATTCATGATCAATTTTTTTCTAAGAAACAAATTTGGGGTTTCCCCTTACACTTATCTTTTGAAAAATACCTTTGTATGAAGTTAAGATGAAGTTAAACAACAAAATAAAGTATCTTCACAATTTTAGTTTGAAACATGATCTACCAACAATAAAAACAAAGCATGCATACGGAAACAAATAAAATCAAACAAACAAACAAACAAACAAACAAACAACTAAATAAAGCTTGGGTTGCCTCCCAATAAGCGCTTGTTTTTGTTCGAGTCACGAGCCTGAGTCTACCCTTATTTAACGGAAATAGGGGAGGTTTTCCCTACACTTAGGATTAAGTGCGGGTGGAAGTAGCGATACACACCCTTTGGGTGGGAATATGCCACGTGAGGAAAGAGTAGTGGATGAATTATATGCTCAAAGGGGTGTGCTCCTATCATCATAACCTTACCTAATTTAATCGGGTTAATGGGTGGATTAAGATTTTCTCCTAGAAAGGGATCATTTTCAATCAACTTCAAGAGATTACTGGTTGGGGATCCATCTTGACCTAATAAACCCGGTTTAAACCCATAATGTTTCTTGTGATCAAACATAAATGGGTGATGTAAGCATGTAAGGTCATTTTCCACTCCTATATTGGTTTCCTCCCTACAAGGATTAGAGTCCACTACCTTTATCCTAAGACTACCCGGACTATATGGTTTGATGGGTGGATCGGGACCTATTTCAATTCCTAAATTTTCATCCAAGGATGGAAGATTAGGTAACGGTTTTGGTTGAGGCTCCGGTTCATCAAAACTAGGAACTTCCCTAGAACCAAGAGTAAGGTTATCATTATAAATATTCAAACCTATATCCTCTAGTTGTGTTTGGTTCAAAGGTTCTACCTCAATTGGAATTCCTAAAGTCTCATCTACTTCATCCGAATAAGTCACGGGTGGTTTGTATGCCTCAAATGATGGTAGGACTTGTGGGGTACTTGGTGGGCTTAGATTTTCAACTCTATCCTCCATCTTATCAAGATTACCAATGTGCTCAGCTTGTATTGTGGTGAAATCAAACCACTCTGTGCACCCAGTTATCTCATCTATTTTATTATCCCCAAACAAACTTCTTGCTTGTTCCTTCAAACTTGCTATTAATTGATCCGTAACAACATTTGTTGGGTTGTCCATTTTTTTGGCAAGTATGGCACAATTCTCTATGGTTTCCCATGCTTCATCAGCACTTAATCCCCAAAGGTCCCCATCTACGACATGGTCAATGTCCATTTTGGTATAGTGGTCGACACGATGGTAAAATATTTCAATTTGGGACCACAGATCGAAATTATGATGAGGGACTTTTTGGAGTATATATTTAAAACGAGCCCATGCATCATAGATAGGTTCATCTTCATGTTGTTTAAACATCAAGATGTCATTAGGAGTGGGTGAATTTTGTGGTTGGTAGTATGGTGGATTCACGTTCTCCATAATGGTGAACGGAATACTCAATGAAAATTACGAACAAACATACAAAGAAAAAGATAGACTAAAGAAAACCTAGAAATAAAAATAAAAATCTTACTAGAAAGGAATCTAGCAAGTAGACCTAATAAAAAGAAATTCTAACCTAGACAATAACTATTCTCCGGGCTGCGGCGCCAAAAACTTGATACGTGGGAATCGCACCAGGCTTTACCTCTCAAGGGATCTCGAGAAGCTTACAACCCCCACCAAGCAGTGTACCTGATCGTTGTAGTATAGTATAGTGACAAGTACCGGGGGATTGATCGTTCAGCTTAGGAATAGTGTCGCTAGGATTAGAAAGCCTCCTAAATTAAGTCTAGGGGTGATGGATGATTATTTTTGTGTTTTATATTTAATAAAAGCAAATAAAATCTCGGGTTTTGCAAGAGTGGGTACTACCATAATAACCTAGTACGCATTGGTTACATGTTTCTTAAGACATTCAAGCAGGTTACCATTAGGAGTTTAGCCAGTTTTCTTAAGCCTAACATCGATGGAACATTCATCCTAACAATTAATAACACACCAACAACCAATAATCAATAGTTAGGTTTCATTAGATCTAAGCAAACACAAGAAAACCTAGCCTAGCATGTTAATTGAAAGACAAGTGTAAGATATATTCAAGCAACACATAGACATATTGATTGAATTGAAAGAGTACTTATCTCAATTTGACATGAAGGATTCAAGGGGTTAAAACCCCTTGAAAATACCGAGAAATTCGTACCTAGGGTTTTTCCAAAGTTACTCCCTATATGTTTTTTTTGAATGAAAATTGGAAAACTATATATAGATTTTCTGAGGTGATGACGTCAAGAAGGAAATTCTGACGCCGTCAACTCGCCGCCCATAATGAAATCGGATTGCCTAGATCCAATTGTGACGCCGTCATGTGTAAAATCTTCTAGGCCGCCACTAGTAAATGGACCATGACGGCCTGTGGTGACGCCGTCATCTCCTTAGTGTAATCCTGGTCTGGACCGTCATGGACTTTAGCCACTTCCACCTCTTGTTTTACTCTTGACGCCGTCATGAAGAAACAAGTGACGCCGTCAGGTACTGTTCCCAGCAAGGAAAATTAAGACTTTGTCGTTTTCTTCACTTTTATGCTCTAAAAACGTCCAAAATGCTTTCGTTTCCAGAATTCACTCCAAAAGTACCTAAAATCACAAAAGAAACGATTTAGGGCAATATTTGATCAAATAAATTCGAATCCGGGCTTAAAAGACCCCTTAAAAGTGGTTCATATTTTGCCTCATCACATTAACCCATCTGAAATTTAAACATTAACTATATTTTCCCGTAGCACAATACACGTTTTATGCATTATTTTTGAACAGTTAACAACCCGATGTTAACATCTACACATTGCCAACATACTCAAAGTGTAATACCATGTGTCGAATCAATCAATGAGAGCAAGTAGAACACATGCTATCGTATAATTTGTCTTGTGGCATCCAACATTCATGAATAGCAATTCCGAAGTGAAACACATGTCCGAAAATCAATAGTGTCAAGAGATTTGTAGATCCGATTTTTGAGTGATGAGATAGAAGCAACGTTGATTTCGAAATCAATATCAAAATCATGTTATCAATATCAAAAGTTAATGAAAGGTCACTGACACGTTTCTTCAAAATTTAAAAGTTAATGAACACCAACTTGGAGAAGAGAAGGAACAAAGGTCACAAATGAGATTTGTTATGTTTTGGTTAAGAAACGACGTATTGTGTGGTTCTACACCCAAGCTTGGGTACCTAACAACCACATACTCATTTTCCCCATTTAATTATATATAGTGTACTTTTTAATCTTAAAGTTTGAGGTCTACCTGCCATATAATAAAAAATGACTCTAGTATCTTTGGCGCAACATGTTAGGGCTGGGGCTGAGGCTGAGGCTGAGGCTGAGGCTGAGGATGGGGATGGGGTTGGAGCATATATTATAAGCCAAAAGCTGAAGCTTATATTTTTATAAAGCTTTTTGGCTAATTAGTTTGAGCAGTTATTAATGTAAAATCACGTATAATATATATATAATTAAATTGATATATTTCTAGCTTTTACGTAACAATTCATTATATTTGTAAGGATATTTAATTAATTTGACTAACTATAAGCCTCATAAGCCATTTTCTATGGGCTTGTGTTTATGGAGGCTTAAGGCTTATAAAAGCTTTCATAAACACGTGTGACAAATAAGACTTAGTTTATAAGCCGACTTATTTTAAAAGCTCAAACCCCTGTAAGACTCATAAGCCCGTTGCCAAACATAGCCGTTTTTATACGTTTTGAAAAAGTCTTCATTGTTGTATTAAAAACTAGTTATAATGCCCGCGAACGCGCGGGGTTTTTTCTTATTTTTTGAATAATGTATTTTGACTAGGTGATTTAAATTCCAACATAAATCGGTTAATGTGGGTCATGTTTAAAGCGTATTTGCTATAATGTGTCTACTTTCAAATAATCTGATATGAAACATGATAAATGGTTTGAGTGTCTCAAACTGTACAAAAGTAATCCAATATATTTTCTAAACGCATATATGTATTAAACTGTATAGACAATACACGTAAGTATCGTTGGAATTTTCATGAGATGCAGCTTTACGCAACTACTTATCATCACTTTCACAGACAAAGGCTGAACATGTGCATAATTCTTTAGGCAAATCTTGCATGTCCTCATCTGGTATGTGCTTCTTTACTTACTCTTATGCAGAATCCAACAATTTTGAAACATGGTCTGGTTCCTTTGCACGAATCCACAACCGCCCATACTTTATGGAGGCATGGAATTCTGCCATCATCGAGAGACACCCAGTCATGACTTTCCTGTTCTTATGGTGACGGATTTTTGGCAGACGACCCGTCGTGAGTTTGCAATTCTTTTGGTGCAAGATGTGCAGCATACATCGAGTCAAGAAATTGTTGGCCTTTTGGCGAAGCACTTGCAGAAAGCCTGGTACTCCTATTAACATCTTTCCTATCAACATCTTCCCTATTAAATCCTCCAGCGTCCCCCCATACAGCCAGAACCTAGATTTTCAAATTGATTGAAAACTTCTTCTTTGTTTCCCTGAAGGTTGCCATCACACAATTCCCAGCAACATTGAAGGCACAAGTCATAATGACAGTAAGGGAAACTTCTATGCAGGTCAAACATTGAGGTTTTATAACAGTCAGTGTATACAGTAGGGTGACAAAATCAGAAAAATCATATCCAAAATTAAAATCCTTGTACACTTGTACAACGGCTGAAATGACAAACCAGTACATGCGTTCATCCTTGCGACATTTTTTCTTCTTCACTTGCACTTCCAATAAAGAACATCCTGCTCAAGAAGATATAATCAGAAAAAACCTACATAAAAGAACAGATGATTGCTACGCAAACTATCATCATTCCAACACACTATCAAGTCAGGATAAATTAATTAAGCCACAACATTTAACAGACATCATTTTTCAAACGAAATACGGAGGTTCTGAAGTTTGGCGGAAAACCAAACACTAACCAAGTATCCTTACAGTAAATCATTTGTTGAAAGTAGGTCTATGCACCTAATCCAACTATAAAAATTGTTTGAAATTTCCCCAAACACCAGTAAAGAAGTATTTGACTGGATTACTTAGCAATAAAACTCAAGAATCAAAGGTATTCTTGGAACACCAATCCAAAAAGAAAAACGATAAACAAATTGTTAATACAAATATTGCCTAAAAACATTATTTATATTTTACGATCTTTGCTATGTTTTGTTAACGACAAAATGTAAACTTTAGTTTCTAAGTAAAACATGATTTTAGTTTAAAAGACTTGCATAGTTAGACATTTGCTACATTTTACATTTCACATAAAACACAACACTTTTTATTTGTTAAAATAGAAATGTCACATCACATTTATGGTAAGTTTGTCAATATACATTTAAGGAAAGATAGTGTGTTTGACTAACCATAAGTCTTCTTGCACAAGTTTGTGTTTGACTAGTTTTTATGAGATGTGACCTTGTTTGGTTTGTATGATTTATTGCAAAACCAACTGCAAGCCTGGCGGAACCCTGGGGGTACACAGGCGGAACCCATCTGAGGGTTCCGCCGTATCCGCCAGACCTTCAGAAGGTTTTGCTATAAATACCAAGCCATATGTTTGAATTTTGGTTTATCACTCTACATCATATTTTCACACACATACATTCATTCTTTCATCTAACCCTTTAACATCTCATTTCATATGTGAAGTTTCTTTTTGTAGCAAAGAAGTTCACAAGTTAATAAAAAGTTACAAGTATTCAACACAACGTTGCAAGACTTGTTAGCTTAGCATTGTGTAGACTTTGTATAGTTTACACTTCATTTGATTGTGTATTTTCAGTAGTGATCGGTTAGTATTTTAGTCCTAAAAATACAAAGTGTGACGGGAGTTGTTGTACCCTTGTAAAAGAACTAACGGGAGTGGTTGTACCCTTGTAAAAGAACTCGACATCTAGCTTAGTGTCGGTAAACGTGTATAAGCAACATGTAAGGTTTTCTCCGCTGGTGAAAGGAGCTTGTTGACTAGTGAAAGAAACTCTCAAGTTGGATACTCGGGGCGTGGACGTAGGGCAAGGAAAAAGAGTCCTTGTAGCCGAACCACGATAAATATTCGTGTTGTGGTTTGATCGTTTCTTTCATTATTATTGCATGTTATATATTGTGTTTGTGTTCATATCTTTGATTAAACGGAAAGTTTCAAATGATAATTAAACAAGTTTAAAGATTTTAAACGGTAAACTATTCAATCCCCCTTCTAGTTTTCCACAATTGGCATCAAGAGCTACGTTACTCAAGCTTTTAAAATATATTGTGTTTTAAAACTTGAAACGATCCATGGATTTTGAAAATTACAAAGAAGGGCAATCTATGCAAAGACCACCACTTTTTGAAGCAAATGGTTTTATATATTGGAAAAAACGTTTTGAAACTTACGTGAAATCTAAAGATATAGATTTATGGTATATAATCATTGATGGTGATAATATAGCTACTAATAGTAAAGATGATGATCAAAAGAAATTGATTGCTAAAAATAATGAAGCTAAAATGATGCTTTACAATGCTTTGCCTAAGAAAGAATATGAAAGAGTCTTTATGTGTAAAACCGCCAAAGATATTTGGCAATCTTTAATAGTCACTCATCAAGGAAACTCACAAGTTAAGGATAACAAAATTGATCTTCTTGTTCAACAATATGAACAATTTGTTATTCCCGAAGATGAGATTATTGATAGTGCATTTGCTAGGTTTAACACTATTATTACTTCACTTAAAGCACTTGATGAATCTTTTTGTAGTAAGAATTTTGTCAGGAAATTCCTTAGAGCACTCCATCCGAAGTGGAGAGCAAAAGTGACGGCAATTGAAGAATCCAAGGATCTTTCAAGCATGTCACTTGACGAGCTAATTGGAAACCTCAAAGTTCATGAAATGGTAATGGAAAAAGATTCGGAAATAGTTAAAGGCAAGAAAGAAAAAGTTAAGTCCATTGCCTTGAAAGCTAGAGTCCAATCAAGTGATGATGAAGAATCTACTTCGGATAGTTATGATGAGGAATATGCTATGGCCGTTAGAGACTTCAAGAAGTTCTTTCGTAGACGAGGGAAGTTTGTAAGGCAACCTAAAGATGATAAGAAAACCTTTCGAAAAGATCGTGATGATAGGAAAGGAAAGGTTGAAAGGAAATGCTAAAGGTGTGGAGACACAAGTCATCTCTTAGGAGAATGTCCAAAACCACCCAAGAGCAAGACTCAACAAGCTTTTGTGGGTGGTGCTTGGAGTGACTATGAAGGAGATGACGATGAGCCAAAGAATGATGATATTGCTCTCATGGCTCACGACTCAAATGAGGTACTCTCCGACTCATCTTATTCTTCTATTGATGATGACACCTTACAAAAAGAATATAAAAAACTTTGTGAATTGAGCTTAAAAATCATAAACAAAAATATGTTTTTGAAAACTAAAAAGGAGTTTTTAGAAAATGAAGTTTATGAGCTAAAAGAAAAAGCTAAGAGATTAGAAAAGAGTAAAGGTATTGACACATCATGCAAATCATGTGAAGAGCTTAAACTCGAAGTTGAGAAACTTAAAATTACTCAAAATGATCTAATAAAACAAACCACAAAGTTTAAGAAGTTCGATAAGAGCATTTCTTGTGCGGATGAAATTATGAAACTTCAAAAGTCACCCTTTAATAAAACAGGACTAGGTTTCATGAAATTAGAAACTTCAAAGGGTCAAACAAAACAAGAAAAGAATGCACAAGAAACTAACAAAACTGCTACAGCAGCCCGCGGAACAGATGGAACCCAATTTAGGGTTCCGCCCGTTGAACCCAAAGGTTCCGCCAGGCCTGCTGCAGCAGTAACATCCTCCACATCGGATCGTTCAAAATTTGTTAAAGTCACATATCAAAATGGAACAAAACCTGCCTTTAAAACTGGAGTAGGACTTAGTAAAAACGAATTTAGAGCTAAACCTACTCAACCAAGACCTAAGACTCCAATTCCCAAACGCCCCTTTCCAAAGAGTAACTACAACACACGACCAAACTACCAACATGTTTGGATCCAAAACACTCCTGGACATTACCAAACTCCAAATTACATGTCATGGAATCCTTATGTTCTACTTTCATACTTGGAACAAGTTAATGGTATGCTTAACCAAAATGGACCCATGAGAAATTGGGACCAAATGTTTGAGTGTTTTTCGTAAAATAGGTGTGCCTCAAAGTTTGTTTGGAACCGGATGAATGGATTAAAGATAGCGGCTGTTCAAGGAACATGACGGGTAACAAAAGCCTCTTCTCAACTTATTACAAATGTGATGGAGGTAATGTTACGTTTGGTAGTAAAGCTAAGAGCAAAATCATCGGAAAAGGTACAATCTCTCATGACTCCCTTTTTATAGATGATGTAGCTCATGTTGATAACTTAGGTTTTAATCTCCTTAGTATTAGTCAAGTTTGCCGTAATAAGTATAATGTCCTTTTTAGTGAAAATGGAAGTAAAATACTTAAAGACGGTATAACCATAGCCAAAGTTGTTCTTAAGAACAACGTGTATGTCATGAAGATGGATCAAACATCTAGAGACAAACTTTGTCTTACCTCATTAGATGAATCTTCAACTTTATGGCATAGACGTTTAGGACATGCTAACATGAGACTTATACAAAACCTCTCCTCGAAATACTTAGTTCGAAACCTACCTAAGTTGAAATATGACCAACACTTTTGTGATGCTTGCAAAGTCGGTAAGCAAGTCCATAGTAGCCATAAGGCTAAAAACTTGGTTTTAACATCTAGGTGTCTAGAACTTTTGCATATGGATTTATTTGGTCCATCCGCTATACAAAGTTATGGAGGTAACTTCTACACTTTGGTCATAGTCGATGATTACTCTAGATATACTTGGACAAAATTTTTGAAAAGTAAAAATGAAGCTTTTGATAAATTTGAGATTCTAAGTAAGAAAATTCAAAATCAAGTAGGGTCTAGTATTGTGTCTATTAGAACGGATCACGGTCGTGAATTTGATAATGAATTTCAATTTGGAAACTTTTGTGATAAAAGTGGAATTACTCATAACTTTTCGGCTCCGCGTACCCCTCAATCTAATGGTGTAGTAGAACGTAAAAACCGGACGTTGCAAGAGATGAGTAGAACAATGCTTAATGAACAAAACATTCCACAAAAGTTTTGGTGTAATGCCGTTGACACATCAACGTACATTTTAAATCGAGTCTTAATTAGACCATTTTTGAATAAAACTCCTTATGAACTATATAAAGGTAAAAAGCCTATATTAGGATACTTTAAAGTGTTTGGGAGTAAATGCTTCATTCTTAACACCAAGGATTATCTCACCAAATTTGACCCAAAGTGAAGGTGTATTTCTTGGATATTCTCAAAATAGTAAAGCTTACATTGTTTTGAACAAAGAAACCTTAAGAGTCAAGGAATCGTTGAACGTAACATTTGACGAGAGTCCACCTCCCTCTAAGACATCACCTTTGGTAGATGATGACTTAGTTGAAAGCCAAGCAATAGAAAGTCAAGAGATCTTAGGTAATGACAAGGAAGATGAACTATTAAACAAAGAACTTGTCAATGTCAAAGAATCTAAAAGTCATCCATTAGATGGAGTTATAGGAAACATTAACGAAAGACCACTAAGATCAAAAGTTCAAAATGAAAGCAACTTCTTTTGTTTCGTGTCAACCATTGAACCGAAAAACATTAATGAAGCCATTAAAGATGTGTCTTGGGTAATAGCAATGCAAGAAGAATTAAACCAATTTGTTAGGAATGATGTATGGACATTAGTTCCTCAAACAAAGAGTCAAACAATAATTGGAACAAAATGGGTCTTTCGTAATAAAATGGATGAAAATGGAATTGTGTCTAGAAACAAAGCTACGCTAGTAGCACAAGGATATAATCAACAAGAAGGCATTGACTACGACGAAACTTTTGCTTCGGTTGCTAGGCTCGAGTCAATTAGAATCTTACTTGCATATGCATGTGCACACAATTTTAAACTCTTTCAAATGGAAGTCAAAAGTGCATTTCTAAACGGGGTTATAAATGAAGAAGTGTATGTTGCTCAACCACCGGGCTTCATCGATTTTGAAAAACCAAATCATGTTTACAAACTTAAAAAGGCTCTTTACGGACTTAAGCAAGCTCCAAAAGCATGGTATGATCGACTTAAAACCTTCCTAGTTGACCATAAGTATACCATGGGCTTAGTTGATAATACTCTCTTCACTAAGAAGAAAGATTCACATATTATCATAGTCCAAATCTATGTTGATGACATTATATTCGGATCAACTTGTCAAGAATTATGCGTAGATTTCTCAAAAATCATGCATGACGAGTTTGAAATGAGTATGATGGGAGAACTCAACTTTTTCCTAGGACTCCAAATTAAACAACTAGAAGATGGTATCTTCTTTAACCAGTCTAAATATATTAAGGACATGCTTAAGAAATTTGGATTAGAAGATTCGAAACCAATCAAAACACCCATGTCCACGGAAACTAAACTCACCAAAGATGAGGAAAATGAATCCGTAGATAGCACTAAATATAGAGGTATGATTGGAAGTCTACTTTACCTAATGGCTAGTAGAACCGACATTATGTTTAGTGTTTGTCTATGTGCTCATTTTCAAGAAGATCCTAAGACAACTCATCTCAAAGCCGTTAAAAGGATTTTTAGATATATTAAGGGCACTACACATTTAGGTTTATGGTATCCCAAAGGAACGGGAATAGACACCATAGTGTATGCCGACTCGGATCATGCCGGTGACTATGTTGATAGAAAAAGCACAAGTGGTATTTGTACTTTTGTTGGACATTGTCTCACCTCATGGTTCTCTAGGAAGCAAACGGCTCTTGCTATCTCAACAACGGAAGCCGAGTACGTTTCGGCCGGAAAGGCGTGTCAACAAGCTCTTTGGATGAAGCAAGCTCTTGTCGACTACGGAATTCAACTTAACCACATCACCATTCTTTGTGACAACAAATGAGCTATTGATCTTAGCAAAAACCCTGTTCAACATGCTTGTACCAATGATGAGGCGAAAAATGAACCACTTTTAGGGGGTCATTTAAGCCCGGAATTTAATTTATTTGATCAAATATTGCCCTAAATCGTTTCTTTTGTGATTTTAGGTACTTTGGGAGAGAAATCTGGAAAAGGAAGCAATTCGGACGTTTTTGGAGCATAAAAGTGAAGAAAACGCCAAAGTCTTAATTTTCCTTGCTGGGAACAGTAGGTGACGGCATCAAGAAGAAAGATTTGACGGCGTCAAGAGTAAAAACCATGACGGTCCAGTGGATTCATGAAGGCGTCACAAAGAAGAGCGTCAAGAGTTAAATGTGTGACGGCCTGGGCCATGACGGCGTCAAAAGTAGATCAAGGCAGTCCGAGAATTCTATTGGCGGCGAGATGACGGCGTCACCAATTTGGTCTTGACGTCGTCAGCCTCAATTTCCTATATATAGTTTTCTAATTTTCATTCATAAAAGAGAGAAGTTTTTGAGAAACCCTAAGGCCGAACTTAGTACGAATTTTACAAGTTTTTCAAGGGTTCTCAGCCCTTGAACTCTTTCATGTGTAATTGAGATAAGTATTCTTTTAATTCAATCAATATGTCTATGTGTTGGTTGTCTATATCTTATTCTTGTCTTAATTCAATCATGCTAGGCTAGATTTATCTTGTGTTTGCTTGGATCTAATGAAACCTAGATGTTAATTATGTGTTGATTACTTGTTTATGGTTGTATTGGATGAATGATTTCGATGTTAGGCTTAAGAAAACTGGCAGATCTCCAAATGGTAACATGCTTGAACGTCTTAGGAAACATGAACTGACGTGCACTAGGTTTTATTGGTTGTATTTAATGCATGAGTAAATTCTAATGATCCCATGTTAGGAGCTTCTTAGCCGGGTCGACATAGGAGTGAAGTAGGCACTCATAGGATTGGGGAATTAAGTGCGCCACCCCATGAATGGTATTAAGGAATACAATCCGTCATCCACGCAACTATAACAAGTAATTAACGTGTAAAAGATATCTAGGGAGTAGTGAAATCTAAGTAAACACAACTTCTCCACTTATTGCTCACAGCCTTAGTTTAATTTAGTTTATTTTCATTTCTAGTATTTTATTTTGATTGCATCTTTAGTATTAGGTTAGTTGACTAGCAACTAATTCCGCCCAAATCCTTCAAACCCGAGATTTTACTTGCTTTTCATAAAACATAAAAAACATAAAAAGAATCATCTCTCATCTCTAGAACTGGTATTTAGGTTTTCTAATCCTAGCGACACTATTCCTTGCTGAACGATCAATCCCCCGGTACTTGTCACTATACTATACTACAACGATCAGGTACACTGCCTGGTGGGGGTTGTAAGCTTCTCAAGATCCCTTGAGAGGTAAAGCCTGGTGCGATTCCCACGTATCAAGTTTTTGGCGCCGTTGTCGGGGAATAGTTATTGTCTAGGTTAGAATCTCTTTTTATTAGGTCTACTTGCTAGATTCCTTTCTAGTAAGATTTTATTTTTTTTTATTTTTAGGTTTTCTTTAGTCTATCTTATTTCTTCGTATCTTTGTTCGTAACCTTTACCATCCGACATCATGGAAGGTGGTAACATCTTTGAACCCATCATCCCACCACAACAAAACCCACCACTAGAACCTCTTAGGCCCCGAACCTTAGGAGAGTATTCCCGACCTAGCCACCAAGGCTACCGAAACACCATTGAACTCACCGGAGCCAATGTGACCCCTTGCGATCCGACACCATCCGGTACCGGATGTGCATTCCATGGACTTTGTTCCGAAGATCCAAACCAACATCTTAAGGACTTCCTTAAAATCGTAGATTCCATAGACCTAGATGTTGAAACTAGAGAGACAACCCGATTACGCCTATTCCAATTCTCTCTACGAGATCAAGCTAGTCAATGGCTTGAGCGTTTACCCGCAAGATCCATCACCACATGGGATAATCTCACCAATCGCTTCCTTACTCAATTTTTCCCACCGGAGAAGACTGCAATGCTTAGAAATGACATTTTGATGTTTGAACAACATCAAGGTGAAACTTTCTACGAAGCATGGGCCTGCTTTAAAGAACTCCTCCATAAGGTCCCTCATCATGGTATAAATCTTTGGTTACTAGTTCAGATTTTCTACGACCATGTTGACTATCACACTAAGCGCACAATCGATAGGGCCGCAAGAGGTAAACTGCGTGATAAGAACGCCGAGGAGTCTTGGGCAATTATCGAGGAGCTCGCCGCTGATAATCATGAGATTTGGGAGTTTAATCATACAATAAAAGCGGCCATCAATGCAGTATCAACATCGGGAGGAACCACCGAAATCCCCGATGAACTCCTATGCAAACTCGAGGCAAAAGTTGACTATTTTGAGGAAAGGCAAAAGAGACCTTTAAGTCCTAGACGGGCTAGTGTCAATTTTGTCTCAAAACCAACTTCAGCACCATTATCTGAGTCACCCTCTAGAGAAAATGTCAAGACCTTTCAAAACTATGCCCCACCTTGTTCCCCTCCCGAGGAGCTTAGCTCGGAGTTTGAAGCTAGGATGAGAGAATATATGGCAACTCACTCAGATCGGCTTGCTAGATTCGAGGAAGCAGTTTATAAGCAAAAAGAGGAGATGCAAGAGAAAATGAATGAGATGATGAGTCTATTAGAGGAGTTTGCCAACCAAAGAACCCCCGCAAGAATGCTACTGAGGAAAGAAAGCGCCACTCCCACTACCCAATTTGTTAATTCCATCACAATTGTCCACAAGGATAATGAGAAGGTAGAAGCCCCTACTAAACAGACCTTAGAAAAATCACCAAAATCCCAACCTTTGAGTCACTACCTGAAACATGATATAAACGAAAACACCATAACAAATTGGATTAAGGGTGACGGGCGTAACCAACCTTCCAAACAGGGTTCTGAGAAAGAGGAAAAGGTAAAAGATGAGTATGATACGTTACCTGGGGGATCAGTATTCGAGAGGCTATTGGTACAAAAAGTGGCTACTAAGCAGATAGCGTGTGGGAACTTTGAGATACCAACTAGCATCGGGGACTTGAAATATCTTAGTGCTTTCGCCGACCAAGGATCGGAAGTAAATCTTATGCCCCTAACTATTTACATCCAACTAACGTCAAAAATGCCAATCCCTACTCGTGTTAGGTTGTCCCTCGCTGGACACTCGTACGTATACCCCCTAGGAATCGCAGAAGATGTATTAGTTAATGTTGCAGGGTTCTTGTACCCCGTTGATTTTATGATCATCGATGATAAAGGAGATGGATGCATGCCAATAATCCTTGGGGCACCATTCCTCGCCACCGCTAGGGCCGTCATTAAGTATGAAGGTAGGAAAATTGAGCTTAAATCTGGAAAAAGAAAGATTAGCTTTCTCATGACTCCGCAGAGTGGGCGTGAGAATTTAAGTTGGAAAAAGATCAAAAACAACATTGACACGACACCCATTCGTGTTCAGAATAAAATTCTTGCATGGGAGGCAAGAATCAAAAGCTATAGGGAGGCTAAATATGAAAGAAGCAAAAGCAATAAGGTTCAGGTCGAATTTGAACATAATCAACCTAAAGAAAGTCATGTACCATTTGAGGAAGGGAACTTGGTGCTCTTAAGACACTTAGAAATAACAATACCACCCGATAAACCAAGTCCTTGGTGGTATGGACCTTTCACAATCAAAAGCATAAGCCAAGAAGGGATAGCTATCATGAGCAGTCAATTCAGGGGAGAGAAGATTGCGAGTATCGATCGGTTAAGACATTACTATTACAATAGTGAGGATCCTAACTATATGGGATACGCTATCTCAAGAGATGAGGTCACGTAGTAACCCATGACCTTGAGTCTAGCTACAAGACTCGTAAATAAAGAAAAGCGCTTCTTGGGAGGCAACCCATGTTTGGTGTGATTTTATTTTGTTTGTTATTTGCTTCCGTATGCATGCTTTATTTTTATTGTTGGTAGATCATGTTTCTCAATTAAATAGTGGAAATATTTTACTTTGTTGTTTTGGCCTAGTCTTAACTCCACCTAAAAGTATTTTTGCAAAAGATAAGTGTAAGGGGAAACCCCAAATATGTTTTCAAGAAACAAACCGATCATGATCCTCCACAATATTAAATGAACATGTATATTCGTATTTGTTAGAGTCAAATGCTTGTATTGAGTCATAATGAAGTTTTGCAGGATTTTTTAGGAAGTAGGACCAAGTTTTTCCAGAAATTTTCCGGAAACTTAACATAAGAATTTCTGCAGGTCACTTCTGACGGCGTCACGAGTTAACTCTTGACGGCGTCACGTGTAAAAAAATCTGGAAATTTTACCGGTTTTGTTTTTCTAACGGAGTCTTATGGTTTTTTTGAATTATTAAGTTTTATAATCTCCAGGAAATCTGGAAACTGCATTCCACAAGCATTATATCTTACTTTGTTTTCTAGGATTTAGTAACTTATGTAGGTTGCCGCCGATTTTATGCGAGGTTGCTTTGTCTATTTTATCAGGATTCACAGGTTATGTATGACAAGAAGATGATTTATATTCTGGAAGGGAAGCTTTGATTGTTCATTTTCTTGGAGGAAGATCTAACCTGGCTACCTTATTATCCATACCGAGAGAATCAGGGGAGTATTTGATTTCATTCTTTTTACTATTTCACTTTTACATTCTTTACTAGAACATTGGGGACAATGTTCATCCTAAGTGTAAGGGGAGGGTAAAATGATGATACCTTACATATACACTTTCGCTTGAGTTTGTTTTGTTTAATGGTAGATGTGTAATAAAACTATGAGAAATAATTGTTAGTGCAATTTTAGCGCCAAATTTAAAATTTTTTACAACATGTAGGAGTGAAACTTTAGCCATAGCAAGCGTCTCATGAATAGGAGATTGTATGACTAGCACAAAACCGTACCACTCAGAAAAATTTTCCACCAAAATATGTGAGGTCCGCCTTTAGATTTGATAGGAAAAGCATTTACTATTAGTGCTTATGAGTGTACCGGTAGCATTTAGATTCTAGAACTTGCGTTAGTGATACATCCCAAGACCGCTAGTGAGACTACATTCGTGTAGTAGGATTTACTACATGATAAGAGGCATTAGGATCACCCTTTTGTTAAACCCGTATTATAATTACTTGACCATTTAAGTCCTATTGTTAAACCCGTATTATAATTACTTGACCATTTAAGTCATATTTCTTGGCTAGTTAAGTCAACTAATTTTTCCCACACCCTTAGCGTTGTACTCATTTTTAGTACACGAAACCCCTAGTACACCCCTCTGAGCCTATCTTGTCGTTTCTAACTTTAAGCATTTTACTTAAAGGAAGAATTTGTTACACCCCACTTAAATGTACACCCAAATCGCCTTAGCCTTCCGTGTATGCACTCATCTTTAGTGCATTATTGTTATTTGTTAAACCCTAAGTTAACTTTCTAATTGATTACATGGTTGCTAAGTCGAGTCATATCTTTGTACATATTGTTTTGGGACGATTGGGACTCATGGGTAAAGTACTTATTTTATGGAGTAATGGGGAAGAACATCATATATTACCCCCATATGTGCGTTAATCTTAAAAGTGCTCCAAGTGTTTTGATTTTCTTAATTCGAGTCATTAGATTAGTTTATTGTAAAGTATGTAAAAATTCAAGTGTAAGGAGAATTTCCATTCCCTATGATGTATTATTTTGGATGGTAGGGTAAGAGTGTATGCAAAAAAAAAAAAAAAGAAAAAAAAAAAAAAGAAAAAAAAAAAACATACGGACTACCATCCCTTTTTATTCTATGTTCATTTTATGTTTTTGTTCTTTTTGATTTATTAGCTTAAGTCGAGTCTAGTCTTGGCTTAGCAACGCCACATTGTACATGTAATTAACCAAGATTGTTAGCTCGCCACCAGTAAAGACTGCCTATATCCAACAAAACAGTGTATTTCATATCCCTATACCTAACGTTACAATCCTTTAAAAGACCTTTTTGATAGTTTATCCTAGGTACTTACACCATGTGGTGGAGGTTTGATCCTTTCCCAAGCCTATGGTAATCTATTTTGCTATGACAGGTAGTGAGAGATGTTTTCCATTTCCATATTGTAATTATAACTTTATTACACCCGAGAGATGTGAGTATCTAAACACTATTTGTGAGGTGCTAGTGTATGACCTCCGTGCTTGTCTTTGGTCTTTAGTGGAACGATTATTTGTTGTAATTACTTTTATATTAGTGTTAAATGACCCCTAACTTGTATTTTGAGTAGAATAAAAGCGCATTTGCTTGAGGACAAGCAAATCTCAAGTGTAAGGGTATATGATGAGGCGAAAAATGAACCACTTTTAGGGGGTCATTTAAGCCCGGAATTGAATTTATTTGATCAAATATTGCCCAAAATCGTTCCTTTTGTGATTTTAGGTACTTTGGGAGAGAAATCTGGAAAAGGAAGCAATTCGGACGTTTTTGGAGCATAAAAGTGAAGAAAACGCCAAAGTCTTAATTTTCCTTGCTGGGAACAGTAGGTGACAGCGTCAAGAAGAAAGATTTGACGGCGTCAAGAGTAAAAACCATGACGGTCCAGTGGATTCATGAAGGCGTCACAAAGAAGAGCGTCAAGAGTTAAATGTATGACGGCCTGGGCCATGACGGCGTCAAAAGTAGATCAAGGCAGTCCGAGAATTCTATTGGCGGCGAGATGACGGCGTCACCAATTTGGTCTTGACGCCGTCAGCCTCAATTTCCTATATATAGTTTTCTAATTTTCATTCATAAAAGAGAGAAGTTTTTGAGAAACCCTAAGGCCGAACTTAGTACGAATTTTATAGGTTTTTCAAGGGTTCTCAGCCCTTGAACCCTTTCATGTGTAATTGAGATAAGTATTCTTTTAGTTCAATCAGTATGTCTATGTGTTGGTTGTCTATATCTTATTCTTGGCTTAATTCCATCATGCTAGGCTAGATTTATCTTGTGTTTGCTTGGATCTAATGAAACCTAGATGTTAATTATGTGTTGATTACTTGTTTATGGTTGTATTGGATGAATGATTTCGATGTTAGGCTTAAGAAAACTGGCAGATCTCCAAATGGTAACATGCTTGAACGTCTTAGGAAACATGAACTGACGTGCACTAGGTTTTATTGGTTGTATTTAATGCATGAGTAAATTCTAATGATCCCATGTTAGGAGCTTCTTAGCCGGCTCGACATAGGAGTGAAGTAGGCACTCATAGGATTGGGGAATTAAGTGCGCCACCCCATGAATGGTATTAAAGAATACAATCCGTCATCCATGCAACTATAACAAGTAATTAACGTGTAAAAGATATCTAGGGAGTAGTGAAATCTAAGTAAACACAACTTCTCCACTTATTGCTCACAACCTTAGTTTAATTTAGATTATTTTCATTTCTAGTATTTTATTTTGATTGCATCTTTAGTATTAGGTTAGTTGACTAGCAACTAATTCCGCCCAAATTCTTCAAACCTGAGATTTTACTTGCTTTTCATAAAACATAAAAAAACATAAAAAGAATCATCTCTCATCTCTAGAACTAGTATTTAGGTTTTCTAATCCTAGCGACACTATTCCTTGCTGAACGATCAATCCCCCGGTACTTGTCACTATACTATACTACAACGATCAGGTACACTGCCTGGTGAGGGTTGTAAGCTTCTCAAGATCCCTTGAGAGGTAAAGCCTGGTGCGATTCCCACATATCAACCAAACATATTGAAATCCGTCATCATTTTCTTCGTGATAACGTTCAAAAAGGAAATATCTCAATTGAGAAAGTTTGTTCCGAAGACAACATAGCCGACGTTCTCACAAAACCTCTTAAACGAGAACCTTTTAACCTTCTTAGGCTAGGCTTAGGACTCATGGAACCTACATTGTAGTTCTAGACATTAGAAAAAAATCACAAAAATCAAAACAAATCCATAACTCTTTTTCTCAGCAGGGTCGGCGGAACCCTCAGCCACAACGGACGGAACCCATTTTTTGGTTCCGCCGAATCTGCCGACCTGCAGAACCTTTCTATTTGTTTATATTAAACCAAACACCTATTATCTCATACCACCACTTCCAAACTGCTACTATTCACTTTACCATTCATCCATACCTACAAAAATTTGGTCTTCCTTTCATTCACATTGCTAATCAATCATCATTGTAAGTATTCTAAACTTGATTACAATCCTGATCTAAGTCTAGGAATTCTATTTTTGCACAAAAACAAAACCTTGGGGTTATGCATTAACTTGAGAAACTCATGCATGAAATTAGGTGTTTAACAAAACTAATCATATTCCCCATAGTTAGGAATTGCATTCTTACTAAGTGTAAACATGTTTGCTAAAACACCCCATGTCAAATTTTTGCAAAAATTTCTCACAAATAGGACAAATATTTTGTTAGGAATTAAATATTCCATAGATTTGATAGATTTGATGATCAGAAACGAAAAGAATGAAACATGAAGAATACTGAAATGATAAGCCAAAGATTCTGCTGAAGCAGAACAAGATTCTGCTGAAGGATTTTGCTGATGATGCGTTTCTGCTGATAAGCCTGATGGTGCAGAAAAAGAGCCTGCTAGAGCAGAACAAGAGCCTGCTGAAGAAGGATTCTGCTGATGGATTCTGCTGCTAGTATAAATGAAACTGCTGCTGATCAGTGAGTCATACTACTGAATGGATAAGGATGAAAGAAGATATTATGTGCATAAAAGTCAAGTATATCTTTAAGATAATATCTTTCATCAGTCATCAATTTGAACACTCCAAGTGGGTTGTAAACATAGATGCGTGTTGTATCTTAGATGACTTGACATCCTAGTCATAAGCTAGATAGTAGATGACTAAGCTTATCAATTTTGTAATGATCTCCTTTATTCTATAAAAAGGAGATCACACCCCCTTTAGATAAAAACATGTGGTGAGTGCATGCTTCACAGTGAAACAAAGTGAACGTCACCTCCAAGGTGCTTCGTACTTAGAAATTACAATAACACCAAGTGTGTTAAAATGTAAAGCACCTAAAAGAGTGTGTGTGGGAACATCAGACAAGGGGTCTGTTGTTGTTAGGTTTGTTTAGCCTCAAGGATCTTTGATCCCTGTTAGATTGTAAACCGTGTTATACTTGATCACATAGCATTGGGGCTAGTTGGAATAACAAACGGAGGAGTTAGCAAAACCTTGTTGTGATAATATTGTTTCTTTCATAGAATATTCCGTCAATATTATCATTGTGCTCGTAATAGTCAAATTCCTAGATCAAAGGCTTAACATCCTAGAGCCCATAAACGATGAAGTAAAAGCTGTTCAAACAAGATTTTCACAGTTGGTATCAGAGCGAGGAGGGCTCTGGATCTAATAAAAGAAAAGGTTTTTGTTAAATAGAGATGAAGAAAGAAGAAAAAATTCGTTTTTGCTTATGGTCGAAAACTGCTGCAAAAACAGTTGAGGTATGGTCGAATTTTTGGTTTTCTTTCTTGGTTTACACACACAAAGGGGAAGAATCACACATATAAGAGAGTTGGTTCTTAAAAGATAAAAAGGCTTGTTTATCAAGTTATTATTGGTAAATAAAGTTATTTGTTTCTTATTTGAAAATGAAGTGAAATTTTTCAAAGTTGTGTTCTTATCATATCTTAAGGTGATGTGTACACTTTAAAGATAACTTGTTCGTTCGTTCAAATGACTACAAATTGACAAACACTTAAAGGAGTAACTTTGTAGTGCTCAGTGTCTCATAGAAGATGAGTTTATTGTCAAGAGATTGAGGTCTCCCTATACCAAAAGATTGCGTATACGTTTGAAGTCAGATTTAGTACAAGATATAAGACATAAGGTTGGTTTCTTTCACTTCAGCATCAAGTTAGTAATGATTGGTTTTTCTTCATCAAGTCATAAAAGCCTACAGATATGAAGATTCAAATGGTTAACATATGGGTTTCAGGGGAAGCTTAAATGTTCAAGTGTTTAACCATTTATTATATATGTGCATCACCACAGGGAAAGTTATTGATTCTTACTACTGTTGATTAGTATTGCTACTGATGGTTTAGATTTTTACTGTCTCAAGTTCATTTTTAGTGCGGAAAACTTAATGGAGGGTAATTTGAGATAATAGAATGATATATTGGATGTGTAGTATTAGTTCGTAGCTGTAAAGATCATATTTGTAATATTCTCTATTTGTTGATAACAAAAAGGGGAAGAGATGTAATAGATGTGGTGGATAGCATAAATTAAGGGGAAGACAGTATAGTTTCATTCATGGTGAGATTTAGTTATCTCAATTTCTCTACTTCGTCTAGGGAAATTCGTACAAGAATGTTTTTGTTTTGTAATCATCAAATAGGGGAAGATTGTTAGGAATTAAATATTCCATAGATTTGATGATCAGAAACAAAAAGAATGAAACATGAAGAATACTGAAATGATAAGCCAAAGATTCTGCTGAAGCAGAACAAGATTCTGCTAAAGGATTCTACTAATGAGCATGCTGGTGTAGAAAAAGAGCCTGCTAGAGCAGAACAAGAGCCTGCTGAAGAAGGATTCTGCTGATGGATTCTGCTGCTAGTATAAATGAAATTGCTGCTGATCAGTGAGTCATACTACTGAATGGATAAGGATGAAAGAAGATATTATGTGCATAAAATTCAAGTATATCTTTAAGATAATATCTTTCATCAGTCATTAATTTGAACACTCCAAGTGGGTTGTAAACATAGATACGTGTTGTATCTTAGATGACTTGACATCCTAGTCATAAGCTAGATAGTAGATGACTAAGCTTATCAATTTTGTAATGATCTCCTTTATTCTATAAAAAGGAGATCACACCCCTTTAGATAAAAACAGGTGGTGAGTGCATGCTTCACAGTGAAACAAAGTGAACGCCACCTCCAAGGTGCTTCGTACTTAGAAATTACAATAACACCATGTGTGTTAAAATGTAAAGCACCTAAAAGAGTGTGTGTGGGAACATCAGACAAGGGGTCTGTTGTTGTTAGGTTTGTTTAGCCTCAAGGATCTTTGATCCCTGTTAGATTGTAAACCGTGCTATACTTGATCACATAGCATTGGGGCTAGTTGGAATAACAAACGGAGGAGTTAGCAAAACCTTGTTGTGATAATATTGTTTCTTTCATAGAATATTCCGTCAATATTATCATTATGCTCGTAATAGTCAAATTCCTAGATCAAAGGCTTAACATCCTAGAGCCCATAAACGATGAAGTAAAAGCTGTTCAAAATTGTAAGGAATTAAATATTCCATAGATTTGATGATCAGAAACAAGAAGAATGAAACATGAAGAATACTGAAATGATAAGCAAAATACGCCAAGTGCATTTCTGCTGAAGAAAGTTTCCACTGATGGATTCTGCTGAAGAGCAAAATGATTCCACTGATGGATTCTGCTGAAGAGCAAAATAGTTCTGCTGATGGATTCTGCTGATTGACACTGCTGCTGATCAATGAGTCATACTACTGAATGGATAAGGTTGAAAGAAGATATTATGTGCATAAAAGTCAAGTATATCTTTAAGATAATATCTTTCATCAGTCATCAATTTGAACACTCCAAGTGGGTTGTAAACATAGATACGTGTTGTATCTTAGATGACTTGACATCCTAGTCATAAGCTAGATAGTAGATGACTAAACTTATCAATTTTGTAATGATCTCCTTTATTCTATAAAAAGGAGATCACACCCTTTAGATAAAAGTGCGTATGCTTCACAGTGAAACAAAGTGAACATCACCAAAGTGCTTCGTACTTACAAATTACAACAATACCAAGTGTGTTAAAATGTAAAGCACCTAAAAGAGTGTGTGTGGGAACATCAGACAAGGGGTCTGTTGTTGTTAGGTTTGTTTAGCCTCAAGGATCATTGATCCTTGTTAGATTGTAAACCGTGTTATACTTGATCACATAGTATTGGGGCTAGTTGGAATAACAAACGGAGGAGTTAGCAAAACCTTGTTGTGATAATATTGTTTCTTTCATAGAATATTCCGTCAATATTATCATTGTGCTCGTAATAGTCAAATTCCTAGATCAAAGGCTTAACATCCTAGAGCCCATAAACGATGAAGTAAAAGCTTTTCAAACAAGCTTTTCACATATTTTTTCGTCTCACATTGTGAATACAAAATCAAAACGTTATGTTTAAAACATCACTTGCATAATGTCTCTTGAATGCTAAAGGGAATACATAACTAATATGTATTTTCGGGTACATTCAAACGAAGCTACATTGAACTAGGAGCGCTTGGGTTATCTTTTGTTTTATAACAAAACTTGCATTATAAAACATTTTTGAAGCATCAAAATGAGTCAAGATAACCGCACCTCCACATTGTTTTCATATAGGCACACACTAGAACACCCACATTACAATAATCGTTTACTTAGACTAAAATGTGAAATTTTGTTTTTCTAGGAATCATCATGCCTCCTCTAACCCACTATGACCACAAGGACACCATTAAGTACCTACCCAAACACCACAAAACCAAGGGTCTTACTCCAACTCAAATCAACGTTTTCAAAGCCTTAGAAAAATGTTATGTCCATGAGGGTAGAACCATTGACCCATCCTTCCTAGAAGGCACAAACCTCTACACGGAATTTGCCACAATCAACTTTGAGTGTCTCTTAGAAATCAACGAGCCTATTTGTCCTAGGTTCATTTTAGAATTCTATGCATCCGTCACCCTCTCCACGGATGAGTATGGTCGCATGTCTATCAACTTTAGGGCTAGTAGTCATCAATACTCTTTCAATCTCGAGGAGTTTGCTCAAATCCTAGGTGTCCCAAACCGTGGTACTTGCATCTACTCCGACTTGCACTCCCTCTCAACTCTTGACACACTCTTTGACCGCATCCATCCCTATGACACCCCTCTTGTGTCCAAAGATGAACTTCGTGACCACCTCTTCATTAGGACAACCAACACTAGGAGAACCCGTTCGGGAAATGAGGTCGATAAGGACCCATATGGAATGGAACTTAATGAACTCAAGCCCCAATTCAAGAAATGGGAGGAAGTCCTTAGAGCAAATGTCATTAGCACCATAGGAAACCGAGATCATATAAATCTTTGCCTTTGCTACATGCTCTACTCCTTGTCCGTTAGGCAACCCTTCAACCTTGCCTACTACATGGCCAAGATAATGGCCGACATTCCCGTGCATGGCACAACGGCTATGCCGTATGGAATGCTCTTGACCCGTCTCTTTAGGTTTATCTCCCCCATTCCACCAACTCCTAACCGTCTTCGCCTTGACTACTCTCTCATTCCACACACCTTTGTCCCACTAAGTGATAAGAGAGTTTACAAAGCCCAAGGAAAACGTCCTCATACTCCTACCTCCTCATCATCTTCCTCAATGAGTGAAGATGACAATTTGCCCAACTCTAGGCTCCCACCTCTAGAATACCTTTCCCAACTTCTGGATATTCTGAATGAGTCGGAGGAGTTCAAGCAAACAAAGGGGATGTTCAAAAACATCAGGAGATTCCTTGGAAAGCTAAAGAAGAAGATTGACCATCAATGAGTGCGGGTGTGTAGGAGTGTTTGGCACAAGGTGCTATTTGAACAATTTGGTCGTTTAAACAATGTTTGGCATGGATTTGTGTGTTGGTACAATATTTGATACTATTTGGAACATGTATTAACTAACTATGATGCAGGTTGTAAGGAATTATTGAAGTTAGAATAGATACTGCTGACGGATACTGTTGACAGGTTCCTGAGGAAGCACATAATAGTTTCTTCTGAAGACTTGTTTCTGCTGAAGTATAGATTAGTCATAGTGATACTGCGGATGTAGTTAATCCGTGGATAAGCATTAGTTATTTATAGATAAGATCTTTAGAATATCTTCTAGAATGTTATGAAGATACGTTTCTTGTAGAAGAGATTAGAGTTTCCACTAGTATATAAGGAACCCTAGGTCATTGTATTATGTACGAGTCTTTTATAAGTTTCTTAAACACTTTTAGTAAAGTATATCGATCCATAGAGGATCAAAGTTTAGCGTATCGTTTGTTTTTATATTCCGCAATAACTACAAACATACAGAGATTATCTATTTAGTCTTGCTAGTGATTACATTAGTAGACTAACGATCTATTGGCTCGAGATCTATCAAGGTTTAGATCTTACAAGTGGTATCAGATCCACGAGATACTCTCTATAATCTAACTACACTCAAATATCATCTCATTCAATAACCATGCCAGAAAAGTCTGATACTTATGTCACTCTCACAGAAGCCAACTCTCTTACTCATCAACTACAACAGGTTGCTTTCTCTAACAGCAACGCTAAGCTTCCCTTCCTCAGGAAGGATGAGTATGAGATCTGGGCTATGAAGATGCAAAACTAGATTGCAAGTGTTGACTATAACCTCTGGAATGTGATTCTCAAAGTCTGCCGACCTAAACAACAAACAAAAGATGTTGAAGGCAACATTACGATATTGGAACCAGTTTCTGCTGAAGAGATCATTGCTGCACAAAGGGAACACAAAGCAAGAACTATTTTGCTTCAAGCAATCCCTGATGACCACATGGGAGATTTTCATTACATGACTGATCCAAGAGAAATCCGGAAGGCTATAAAAATAAGGTTCGGGGGCAATGAAGAATCAAAGAGGATGAGAAAGGGTATGTTGAAGCAAGAGTTTCAGGAATTCAGGATAACTGAATAAGAGGGTCTCCACAAAGGCTATGATAGGTTTCAGAAGATACTAAGTCAGTTGAATCAGCTTCTAGCCAGACCTGACAATGAGGAGGTGAATTCTAGGTTTCTAAGAGCCTTACATCCCTCATGGTCTCAGGTTAGCTTATCCTTGAAAACAAAAGGAGGCCTAGATTACCTTTCGTTTGATGACTTGTAAAACAAGCTCAGAGCTTTAGAAGGTGACATCAAGGGACACACTCCATATGCAGCATCTCCTTCGCAATCTGCATTTATCAGCTCTAACTCAAACTACATGCCTCATACTTACTCAAGTCCATCCACTCCCATTCAAAGTCTTCCAACTACCACATTGTATTTTTCAAATGCTAATCCAATAACTCATCCAAAGATTAGTAATGTGATGGAAGATGTACTTCATTCGTTTATTGCTGAAGTTGATAAATAGCAACAATTAACTTATGAAGATTTTGAGCAGGTTGATGAACTTGCTCTAGAAGAGTTGGACTTAAAGTGGCAGATGGCAATGCTCTCACTCAAGGTCAGAAGATTTGAGCAAAAGGTTGGTAAAAATCTCAATGTTGATGGTAGAGATGCAGCTCGGTTTGATAGGAGAAAAGTGAAGTGCTATGCTTGTGGAGAGATTGGCCACTTTGCAAGAGAATGCAAGGCCAAGAAAGGTGAAGCTAATGTCAGATATTCAGCATACAAGAAGAAAGAGGTGGAGGCTGGAGAATCAAAGGCATTGGTTACTGCTATAGATGCTTGTGTAGATTGGAATGAGCATGAATCAGAAGGTGCAACAAGCAGTTCTCCTCAAGTCTCCTATGTGGCTAGTTGTGATGTTGACTTCGCTTTCATGGGAATATCTCCTCAGGTATCTACTTGTGCTTGTGATTGTGATTCTAAATATAAAACTCTTAAAGAAGCTTATGATGAGATGAAACCAAAATATAATACTTGTTTTGTTGAAGCTTATACATACAAAGAAGCTCTTAAAACTTCAGAAAAATAGAATGTGTGGTTTCAACATAATCAATTAGCTTATGAGGATAAGATTAGAGTTTTAAGTAGAGATTTAGAGAATACTAGCAATGAATTAAAGTTTGCTGAAAAAAAAAAAGCTAGGATTGAATCTGAGAAAGATGTTTTGAAAGAGAAGTTAGATAAAGAAGTTGCTTTACATAAAGAATGGCTAGTTTCAGGTGATAAGTTATCTAGTTTTCTTTATGGAAGTCAATCTGTAACATCTGAGTTTGGTTTAGGTTTTAAGAAATATGTAGGTGTAGAGGCAAACCATCAGTTTGATAAGAAAAGTAAAAATAACTCTGTGCCTGTATCAGCACCTGTAAAATTTCTGAAGGAAGGTGAGATGCATGCTGTACCAGGACCTATTAGAGGTGTATTCATGCCTACCACCAAAACCTCTGACTTTGATGGTTCACACCATTTGTTTGGTAAAAAGTCTGAAGACTTGCCAAACCCTACTTGTAAAACTTCTAACTCTGACACTCCCAAACCCATAGGAACCCCTAAGCCTACTACCCATAAGTTGGATTTACCAAAATCACAGGTACACACTGGCATTAGGATCAATGACTCCCCTGACTCTAGAAGTATATCTAGTGATGATTCTTAAACATATGTCTCTTGTTCTTTCAGGGACAAGGCCTCAGATACCTCTAGTTATGCCAGCTGTGATTCCAAGACCAAATCAGAGTCACCCAAGTCCTCAATAAAGCTTTCTGACAAGTCATCTTACAAGTCTGTGGACTTTGAAGTTGCTGCTGAAGAAGTTCTTTCTAAGACAGCCTCTTCTGAAGACTTGTTATTTAATACTTTTGAAAACAATTCCTTTCAGTATTTGCAAAACAATTCTTGTTCTGGTGTTTCTTTGAATAATTCTATGTTTAATAAGATATCTTTTGGACTTAATAAATCTTCTAAGAAGAAGAAGAAGTGTTTTGTTTGTGGTAGCAAAGTGCATTTAATTAAGGATTGTGATTTTCATGATAAGAGGATGGGTGTTTCTGTTGCCAATAATAGACCTAGACCAATGTAGACCAATGCTTATACCAAACCATCATTAGTTCCACAGGCACCTCATACCTTCAGCAGACGTAACTCTATTTTTGTTGATTGGTCTGTTCCTTCTGATAGATCTATTTATGCTAACAGATGTTTGAATTCTAATAGGAATAGCTATATGTCTAGACCATTTTCTGGATTTCATAATTGGCATGAATATATTGACCCAATGTTTTTGGGAAGGGCTTATTGGGATTCTGCTGAAATGTCCTCAGCAGATTGTTCTTGGACATATAAAAGACCAAATATATACAGGGGTTCCAGGAACAATGGTGGATCTAACTCATATTCTTGGCTTCATAATCATGATCCACAGGGCAGGCTCAAGTCTTTCATGACTTAAGTCTCTTCATACTTATTGTTTTTGTATATTAACTTTTGTTGTTGTAGGAACATCTTCTTTTAAATAAAGACTTAGGTATTGTTGATAGTGGTTGTTTGATAAGGCGAAAAATGAACCACTTTTAGGGGGTCATTTAAGCCCGGAATCGAATTTATTTGATCAAATATTGCCCTAAATCGTTCCTTTTGTGATTTTAGGTACTTGGAGAGTGAATTCTGGAAAAGAAGCTATTTTGGACATTTTTGGAGCATAAAAGTGAAGAAAACGGCAAAGTCTCAATTTTCCATGCTGGGAACAGTACCTGACGGCGTCAAGAGTAATTTACTGACGGCGTCAGATGTGAAGAATTAAAATCCGAGAGGCCGTGACGGCGTCACACACAGGGCGTCAAGAGTAATTTGTGTGACGGCCTAGGGCTTGACGGCGTCAGAAGTAGATCAAGGCCGTCCGAGGAAGTATTTGGCGGCGAGATGACGGCGTCACACATTTGTTCTTGACGCCGTCATCCCCAATTTCCTATATATAGTTTTCTAGTTTTTCACATTTAGGGAGAGAAGTTTTGGAGAAACTCTAGCCACGATTTTGGTACGAATTTTACAGGTTTTTCAAGGGTTTTTAACCCTTGATACCTTTCAAGTGTAATTGAGATAAGTACTCTTTTAATTCAATCAATATGTCTATGTGTTGGTTGTCTATATCTTGTTCTTGTCTTGATTCCACTATGTTAGGCTAGATTTTCTTTGTGTTTGCTTGGATCTAATGAAACCTAGATGTTAATTATGTGTTGATTACTTGTTTGTAGTTGTTTTGGATGAATGATTTGATGTTAGGCTTAAGAAAACTGGCAGATCTCCAAATGGTAACATGCTTGAACGTCTTAGGAAACATGAACCGATATGCACTAGGTCTTTATTGGTAGTATTTAATGCATGAGCCACTGTTTCGGATCCCTATGGTTATGTTGCGCATGGCATAGGAGTAGATAAGAGCTCATAGAACTGGGGAGTTACGTGCATCACCCCATGAATGGTATTAAGGAATACAACCCGTCATCCATGCAACTATAACAAGTAATTAACGTGTAAAAGATATCTAGGGAGTAGTGAAATCTAAGTAAACACATTTTCTCCACTTATTGCTCACAACCTTAGTATAAATTAGTTTATTTTCATTTCTAGTATTTTATTTTGATTGCATCTTAGTATTGGGTTAGTTGAATAGCAACTAATTCCGCCCAAATCCTTCAAACCCGATATTTTAATTTGCTTTCCATAAAATATAAAAACACAAAAATAATCATCCCTCACCTTTAGAACTAGTATTTAGGCTTTCTAATCCTAGCGACACTATTCCTAAGCTGAACGATCAATCCCCCGGTACTTGTCACTATACTATACTACAACGATCAGGTACACTGCCTGGTGGGGGTTGCAAGCTTCTCAAGATCCCTTGAGAGGTAAAGCCTGGTGCAATTCCCACGCATCAAGTTTTTGGCGCCGCAGCCTGGGGAATAGTTATTGTCTAGGTTAGAATTTCTTTTTATTAGGTCTACTTGCTAGATTCCTTTCTAGTAAGATTTTATTTTTATTTTTAGTTCTTCTTTAGTCTATCTTATTTCTTCGTGTCTTTGTTCGTAACCTTTACCATCCGACATCATGGAAGGTGGTAACATCTTTGAACCCATCATCCCACCACAACAAAACCCACCTTTAGAACCCCTTAGGCCCCGAACCTTAGGAGAGTATTCCCGACCCAGCCACCAAGGCTATCGAAACACCATTGAGCTCACCGGAGCCAATGTGACACCCTTGCGATCCGACACCATCCGGTTGGTGCAAAGCGGATGTGCATTCCATGGACTTCGTTCCGAAGATCCAAATCAACATCTCAAGGACTTCCTCAAAATCGTAGATTCCATAGACCTAGATGTTGCAACTAGAGAGACAACCCGTTTACGCCTATTCCAATTCTCTCTACGGGATCAAGCTAGTCAATGGCTTGAGCATTTACCCGCGGGATCCATCACCACATGGGATGATCTCACCACTCATTTCCTTGCTCAATTTTTCCCACCGGGGAGAACTACTAGGCTTAGAAATGACATCTTGATGTTCCAACAACGTCAAGATGAAACTTTCTACGAAGCATGGACTCGATATAAAGACCTGCTCCGAAAAGTCCCTCATCATGGCATTGAATCATGGCTCCAGATTCAAATCTTTTATGATAAATGTAACTATCAAACAAGGAGAGCTATTGATTACGCAGCCAAGGGCAGGCTAAACAGACTTAGCATCGACAAATGCTGGAAAGTTCTTGAGGACTTGGCACAATACGAAGAGGAAGGATGGGAGGACCCAATGCTTCCAAGCAAAGAAAAACTCGATTACGCACGCCACCCAAGAGCAATTATTAGGAAGTATCGAGAAGCAGGTAAAAGAATTAATGAGTGTTGAGAGACCTGCTGCTGAAACCATGTGGAATCCTAATTTACGTAGGAATGCGGTTATCGATCACAATTTTCCTGAACGTTCACGACAAGAGGAGTTCGAAGGAATAATGGTAACCTTCATGGATAATCAGGAAAAACAAATCTAGCACCTTGAAGCGTGCATGGAAAGCACTTACAAAGCTTTTATGAATTTAGCAGACCAATTCATATCAAGGGTCAAAGAAAAGATCAAAGAAAATTCCGTACCTAAAAAAATCGAAAAGGTCTTCGAGGTTTCAACTCCTTTGGCGTTTGACCAAGAGGATAAAGAGAAATCTTCCCCAAGTGCTCCACCGTCAATCACCTCCTACGTTGGTAAGTATCTTCAAGACGAGAAGAGTTCGCAATTTCACAACATTTTCGTTGGATGCTTGCAAACCACACTCCCAAACTTGTGCAAGAGACGTTCATTTGGTTTTAAACCCGGTGTGAAGAGGTTGCACCTCAAAAACACCACTGATTTGAAACCGTCTTTGGAACAACTTCTCTTTGAACACATCAATGACCCGTGCGGAGGTTACAGCTTAGCTAAAACTCCACCCAATCCCTCTTATAACCTCGCCTATTCCCATGACAGTAATGAAACGTTTGACCCCGGTGGACTTCACTAACAGAATAGCTACTCATGGTTTCGCTTGTGTTTAGCTATTCACACAAAGTGCAGGGACTAAATGTGAAATTGCTTCAATTCTCACCTCACACGGCCATCTGACGGCGTCAGATATTAACTCTTGACGCCATCACCTCGCTATATCAGCAATATTTACCCAAATTCAATCACTTTCAACCCATACCCCACAATTCTCACCCAAAGTGTTGCTGCTACTCCGAATCTTCACCCTTCAATTCGACATCTTCCGCGACCAATCTTCACTTGGTAAGTGATTTTTCTTCACTCTTTTTCGATCAATTGTCCTTAGGATCAATCAATTTTGAAAACCCCCTTCATCTGAACCCCATCTTTTAACCCACCATCTACGAATCGTAATACCATCCATTTGGTGATTTGTAATCATGAGGTTATCCTTTGATATTGTTGTCCCACTCAAACCATGCGTTAATTTAGGAAAAGTCCTTTTTTGCCACAGATTCTTTGACCCCCACCCATGTTTTCTGATTAAAGGGGCGTTTGGGTAATGGGTTAAGAGTTTAAAATTTTGATTTTTCCCTCGCAATTGCATGGTTCGGATTCTGCTAGGTCTGACGGCGTCAGGACTTCTCTCTTGACGGCGTCAGATGTGTCTGACAGCAAAAATCAATAAAATTCTCCTTTTAATTGTTTTCATTCACTCTATCTTTCTCCAGGAAAATGAGCAAGCGATCTCGCCAACATCATGGCAGCTCCTCTAGACCCCAACAGATTAACTATGGAGAATTGGTCCATAGTTTGGGTGTTTTCAACAATGTTGCCGCTACAACTATGTATGCGGAACTTTGTAATCATCACATTGATTCTGGTGCTGTGATTGATTGGGATTTTATGCGGTCCGAAGGGTTGGAAGCTGCGTTTTTGGGGAGGATCAACACTGATGGGTTTGCGGGTCCTCAATGGGAGAGGTTATTTAGGATTAGGGAGACGGTGTATAGTGAGTTGGTGAGAGAGTTCTTTGTGACCTTCCGTTTTGATCAAGTTGAGGCTAGGACAGACATGGGGGGCACCACTATCTATTTTAGGTTAGGAGGAGAAGTGCGATCATGTTCGGTTACTGAGTTTGGTTGGAGGATTGGTCTGTATTCTAGTGAGGAGGTTGATGGAGGATTTATGCAGAGGTTGTTGCATGGGGAAACTTTGAGGAGTGATGCGAGGTGTGTCACTTTTTGGCCGACCATTGGGAACGGGGTTTACACCTCGACTACTGGGGCTGCATCGATCAGGGACCCCATTGTTAGGTTGATTCACAGATGCATCACATATAGCCTGTCAGGACGTCATGGCACCACTCACTGTGTCACGGCTTCAGATCTATTCTACCTTTACACCATCTTCTCAGCGGGTGTTTACTGCAACATCCCATTTTGGGTAGCTAGCTATTTGAAGACCAGTGTGGGTGAGAGGGATATAGATAAGGTGTATGGGGGGATGTTTGTAACCCGGTTGGCTCGCTCCTATGGTCTTCTTACTCCTGCGATCATGGGGTATTTGAGCGACTGCGGGGCCTGTAGGGTAGTGAGGGCTAAATCCCTCAGGCAGATGAGCATCTTGATGCAGATGATGGATGGGGCCTACACCTGGTTCGAGGCCGGAGGACCTGCTGATGAGGATGATGATGATGATGAGGGAATACCCCAGCAGCATCAGTTTGCAGGTTATGAGGAGGGGATAGCTGACTACTACTGGCACATGGGCCGGGGAGATTGGCAGGCACATCAGGGGGGTTGGATGGGTCAGATGGATGCATGGAGAGCCACCACTGACCAGAGGTTTGATTGGATGTATGATCACACAGTTCGCCAGATGCAGCATCTTTTGACCCCGTGATCACATCGAGCCCCATCTGCAGATCGACCCATTCCCTGGACGCGAGCAGGACTACCCTCCCTATGGGTACACTGGGCACCTCCCCTGGCTATGATTACCGCTATGGTCCTCCCCCTCAGTGATTTGTCATGATGTCCTTGATTTTTGAACAATTTATTCATGGTTGTATGATTTGAAACATTTGGTCTTGTAATAGTTTAGGATTCAGCCTCTGTTGGCTTTGGATACTTTTCATTTTTCTTAATCGTTATTATGCATGATTGATTTTTAATCTTATTGTTGGTTAATCTATGCAACCCATGCTTTGTGTGATTTTCATTTTATTTGTTTGATTTGGTTCCGTATGCATGTTTCATTTTTATTGTTGGTAGATCATGTTTCAAAATTAAAAATTGGAAATACTTTATTATGTTGTTTGGCCTAGTCTTAACTCCAACCTAAAAGTATTTTTGCCAAAGATAAGTGTAAGGGGAAACCCCAAATATGTTTTTTAAGAAACACACGATCATGATTTTCCACAATTTTAAATGAGCATGTATATTCGTATCTGTTAGAGTCAAATGCTTGTATTGAGTCATAATGAAGTTTTGCAGGATTTTCCAGGAAGTAGAACTAAGTTTTTCTAGAAATTTTCCAGAAACTTAACATAAGAATTTCTGCAGGTCAATCCTGACGGCGTCAAGAGTTTACTCTTGACGGCGTCACATGTAAAAATCTGGAAATTTTACCAGTTTTGTTTTTCTAACGGAGTCTCTAAGTTTTTGTGAATTATTAAGTTTTATAATCTCCAGGAAATCTGCAAACTTCATTTACAAGCATTATATCTTACTTTGCTTTCTAGGATTTAGTAACTTATATAGGATGCCGCCGATTTTACGCGAGGTTGCTTTGTCTATTTTCTCAGGATTTACAGGTTATGTTTGACAAGAAGATGATTATTATTCTGGAAGGGAAGCTTTGATTGTTCATTTTCTTGGAGGAAGATCTAACCTGGCCAACCTATAATCCATATCGAACGAATCAGGGGAGTATTTGATTTCATTCTTTTTACTTATTTTACTTTTACATTCTTTACTTGAACATTGGGGACAATGTTCATCTTAAGTGTAAGGAGAGGGTAAAAAGATGATACCTTACATATGCACTTTCGCTTGAGTTTGTTTTGTTTAATGGTAGGTGTGTAATAAAACTATGAGAAATACTTGTTAGTGTAATTTTAGCGCCAAATTTAAAATTTTTTACAACATTTAGGAGTGAAACTTTAGCCTTAGCAAGCGTCTCATGGATAGGAGATTGTATGACTAGCACATAACCATGTATTCAGAAACATTTTCCACCCAAATACGTGAGGTTCGCCTTTAGATTTGATAGGAAAAGCATTTACTATTAGTGCTTATGAGTGTACCGGTAGCATTTAGATTCTAGAACTTGCGTTAGTGATGCATTCCAAGACCGCTAGTGAGACTACATTCGTGTAGTAGGATTTACTACATGATAAGAGGCATTAGGATCACCCTTGTGTTAAACCCGTATCAGAATTACTTGACCATTTAAGTCATATTACTTGGCTAGTTAAGTCAACTAATTTTTCCCACACCCTTAGCGTTGTACTCATTTTTAGTACACGAAACCCCTAGTACACCCCTCCGAGCCTATCTTTTCGTTTCTAACTTTAAGCATTTTACTTAAAGGAAGAATTTGTTACACCCCAGTTAAACGTACACCCAAATCGCCTTAGCCTTCCGTGTATGCGCTCATTTTTAGTGCATTATTGTTATTTGTTAAACCCTAAGTTAACTTTCTAATTGATTACATGGTTGCTAAGTCGAGTCATATCCTTGTACATATTGTTTTGGGACGATGGGAACTCATGGGTAAGTACTTATTTTATGGAGTAATGGGGAAGAACATCATTTATTACCCCCATATGTACGTTAATCTTAAAAGTGCTCCAAGTGTTTTGATTTTCTTAATCTGAGTCATTAGATTAGTTTATTGTAAAGTATATAAAGATTCAAGTGTAAGGGGAATTTACATTCCCTATGATGTATTATTTTGGATGGTAGGGTAAAAGTGTATGCAAAAAAAAAAAAAAAAAAAAAAAAAAAAAAAAAAAAAAAACATACAGACTACCATCCCTTTTTATTCTATGTTCATTTTATGTTTTTGTTATTTTTCATTTATTAGCTTAAGTCGAGTCTAGTCTTGGCTTAGCAACGCCACATTGTACATGTAATTAACCAAGATTGTTAGCTCGCCACCAGTAATAACTTCCTTTATCCAACAAAACCGTGTAATTCATATCCCTATACCTAACGTTACAACCCTTTAAAAGACCTCTTTGATAGTTTATCCTAGGTGCTTACGCCATGTGGTGGAGGTTTGATCCTTTCCCAAGCCTATGGTAATCTATTTTGCTATGACAGGTAGTGAGAGATATCTTCCATTTCCATAATGTTATATCACTTTATTACACCCGAGAGATGTGAGTATCTAAACACTATTTGTGAGGTGCTAGTGTATGACCTCCGTGCTTGTCTTTGGTCTTTTGTGGAACGATTATTTGTTGTAATTACTTTTATATTAGTGTTAAATGACCTCTAACTTGTCTTTTGATTAGAATAAAAGCATATTTGCTTGAGGACAAGCAAATCTCAAGTGTAAGGGTATATGATAAGGCGAAAAATGAACCACTTTTAGGGGGTCATTTAAGCCCGGAATCGAATTTATTTGATCAAATATTGCCCTAAATCGTTCCTTTTGTGATTTTAGGTACTTGGAGAGTGAATTCTGGAAAAGAAGCTATTTTGGACGTTTTTGGAGCATAAAAGTGAAGAAAACGGCAAAGTCTCAATTTTCCATGCTGGGAACAGTACCTGACGGCGTCAAGAGTAATTTACTGACGGCGTCAGATGTGAAGAATTAAAATCCGAGAGGTCGTGACGGCGTCACACACAGGGCGTCAAGAGTAATTTGTGTGACGGCCTAGGGCTTGACGGCGTCAGAAGTAGATCAAGGCCGTCCGAGGAAGTATTTGGCGGCGAGATGACGGCGTCACACATTTGTTCTTGACGCCGTCATCCCCAATTTCCTATATATAGTTTTCTAGTTTTTCACATTTAGGGAGAGAAGTTTTGGAGAAACCCTAGCCACGATTTTGGTACGAATTTTACAGGTTTTTCAAGGGTTTTTAACCCTTGATACCTTTCAAGTGTAATTGAGATAAGTACTCTTTTAATTCAATCAATATGTCTATGTGTTAGTTGTCTATATCTTGTTCTTGTCTTGATTCCACTATGTTAGGCTAGATTTTCTTTGTGTTTGCTTGGATCTAATGAAACCTAGATGTTAATTATGTGTTGATTACTTGTTTGTAGTTGTTTTGGATGAATGATTTGATGTTAGGCTTAAGAAAACTGGCAGATCTCCAAATGGTAACATGCTTGAACGTCTTAGGAAACATGAACCGATATGCACTAGGTCTTTATTGGTAGTATTTAATGCCTGAGCCACTGTTTCGGATCCCTATGGTTATGTTGTGCATGGCATAGGAGTAGATAAGAGCTCATAGAACTGGGGAGTTACGTGCATCACCCCATGAATGGTATTAAGGAATACAACCCGTCATCCATGCAACTATAACAAGTAATTAACGTGTAAAAGATATATAGGGAGTAGTGAAATCTAAGTAAACACATTTTCTCCACTTATTGCTCACAACCTTAGTATAAATTAGTTTATTTTCATTTCTAGTATTTTATTTTGATTGCATCTTAGTATTGGGTTAGTTGAATAGCAACTAATTCCGCCCAAATCCTTCAAACCCGAGATTTTAATTTGCTTTCCATAAAATATAAAAACACAAAAATAATCATCCCTCACCTTTAGAACTAGTATTTAGGCTTTCTAATCCTAGCGACACTATTCCTAAGCTGAACGATCAATCCCCCGGTACTTGTCACTATACTATACTACAACGATCAGGTACACTGCCTGGTGGGGGTTACAAGCTTCTCAAGATCCCTTGAGAGGTAAAGCCTGGTGCAATTCCCACGCATCATTGTTCAAGAAGCATGTCTGGGAATCAGGAGAAGCTACATGATTTTGTACCTTATGATGGAGGCATAGTGAGATTTGGAAGTGGAGTAGGAAGGATCACTGGTAAAGGAACCTTCAGAACTTCAAAGGTGGATTTTGAGAATGTCTATTATGTCAAGGAATTACAAGGATTCAATTTGTTCTCAGTTTCACAAATCTGTGACAAAAAGATTCCTATACTTTTCACTGAAGAGGGATGTCTCATGCTGTCACCTGACTTCAAAATGCCTGATGAAAGTCAAGTATTGCTAAAGGTTCCAAGAAATCATAATCTCAACACATTCAACTTGAATGATGTCAAGCCAGAAGGAGATCTAGCATGCTTGGTGGCTAAAGCATCCTTGGATGAATCTACTAAATGGCACAGAAGGATGCCTTCAGTAGATTTAGTTGGATATTCTTTTTGGTGACTAAAGATCAAACCTTTCAGACACTTAAAGAATTTATGGCTCTTATTGAAAATCAACTTAATAAGAAGATCAAAGACATAAGGTGTGATAATGGGACAGAGTTAAAAAATACCAATCTTATTGAACTCTGTGGGTTAAAGGTTATTAAAAGAGACTACAGCACTCCTGGGACTCCACAACAGAATGGAGTTGCAGAAAGGAATAATAGAACCCTAATAGAGGCTGCAAGATCTATGCTTGCTGACTCTAAACTTCCCACTATGTTTTGGACTGAAGCAGTTGGCACTGCTTGTTATGTGCTTAATAGGGTGTTGATTACTAGACCTCATAATAAGACAACCTATGATCTTTTGACAGGGAAGAAACCCACCATTGAATACTTGAAACCTTTTGGATGTCATGTGACTATTTTGAATACAAGTGATCACTTAGGCAAATTTGAAGCAAAAGCTGTTGAAGGGTATATTGTTGGTTACTCAGCTCATAGTAAGGCATACAGGGTATATAATTTGGCTGCAAAGAAGGTAGAAGAGACTCTGAACCTGAAGTTTTTGGAAGATAATGTAAATGCTCAGGGAAAAGGTCATGAATGGTATTTTGAACTTGATTACTTGACAGATCATTTGGGGTATACAAGATATAAATCTAACCCCTCTGCAGGTACACAAGAGTCACCTAATAATATTGCAGGTACCCTAAAAGATGACTCAGACAGTGATTCAGATTGTGATGAACCCCCTATTGTTGTATCTTCTTTTCCTATTCTTGTTACAGCTCCTCCTAACAAAGAAGCCTCTGATGCCAAACCTGCTGATGATGTGGACAACTCAACTTATGCAGAAGATCTTGCTAGACTCAAAAAGCAAGAACATGCAGCTGCTGAAGAAGCTAAAAGGCTTGGTCTTGAATTTTCTCAAGACACTGAAGCACTCTTGAAACAAGCTGCTATTGATGAAAGCAGAAAATCTATTTCTGCTGACGTATCTGCTAATGCAGCTGATGTCAATTCTTCTGAAGGCATTTCTGCTGCAGTTCCTGTTTCCACTGTCACATCCACAAGTTTAGATGAACCTTATGGCAGGTTTCCCATTCCCTCAGATCTTGCTAATGTTGAACAAAGTGAAGGCATTTTTCAATCAGCTTCTTATGATGAAGACTTTGCTCCAACACTAACCAATCTTGACACCTCTATTGATGTGAATCCTGTAACCACTAAAAGGATCAACACCATTCATCCTCAAGACAATATACTTGGTGATCCAAATGCTATGGTTCTAACCAGAAGTGCCATTAAGAATACCATGTTTGGACAATGTGCATTTCTAACCTATGTGTCTACACAGAAAAGGGACAATCATACAGATCAAAAACATTGTCTGTTTGCTTGTTTCTTATCACAAGTAGAACCAACAAACTTTAACTGAACCAAGTTGGGTTGAAGCTATGCAGGAAGAGATGCAACAATTCAAGAATCAAGATGTATGGATACTAGTTGATCTTTCTACAGGGAAAATTGCTATTGGAACCAAGTGGATATTAAAATGCAAGAGGGATGCAAGAGGTATTGTAGTAAGAAATAAAGCAATATTGGTGGCCCAAGGTTTCATACAAGAAGAAAGGATTGACTATACTGAAGTCTTTGCACCTATTGCTAGGGTTGAGGCAATTCGGCTATTCTTAGCATTTGCCTCTTACATGGGATTTAAGGTATATCAGATGGATGTCAAGAGTGCCTTCCTCTATGGCAAGATTGAAGAGGAGGTATATGTCACTCAACCACAAGGCTTTGAAGACCCCCAACATCCTAAGAAGGTGTACAAAGTTATCAAGGCACTATATGGACTTCACCAAGCACCAAGAGCATGGTATGCTAGATTGTCTACATTTCTTTTGGAGCATGGCTACCGAAGATGAGCTATTGACAAGACCCTCTTTATCAAGAAAAACTCCAGGGATATTATTCTAGTACAGGTCTATGTGGATGATATTATTTTTGGATCCACAAAAGAAGCTTGGTGCAGGGGATTTGAAGATTTGATGAAAGGTGAATTTCAGATGAGTGCAATGGGGGAATTAACCTTTTTCTTAGGGCTACAAGTCAAACAACAACCTGAAGGAATCTTTATTCATCAGGAGAAATATGTTAAGGACATCTTGAAGAAGTTTGACTTTGAACTTTTGAGGACTGCAACCACTCCCTATGAACCTCCCAAGCTTAAAAATCCAAATGAACAAGATGAGGCTGTGAATGTTCATCTCTACAGATCTATGATTGGATCACTCATGTATCTCACAGCTTCTAGGCCTGACATCACTTTTACTGTTAGTTCTTGCTCAAGACATCAAGTCACTCCCTTAACTTCCCATCTTAATGCAGTGAAGAAGATTTTCAAGTACATCAAAGGCCAACCCAAGTTAGGTCTTTGGTACCCAAGGGAATCACCATTTGTGCTGGAAGCATACAGTGATAGTGACTATGCAGGAGCCAATTTGGACAGGAAATCCACAACAGGAGGTTGCCAATTTCTTGGTAGAAGACTCATCTCTTGGCAGTGCAAGAAGCAAACCATTGTGGCTACTTCTACTACTGAAGCAGAATATGTTGCTGCTGCCAATTGTTGTGGTCAGATACTCTGGATTCAGAATCAAATGTTGGATTATGGGTTTAACTTTATGAACACTAAAATCTACATTGATAATCAAAGTACCATATCAATTGTTAAAAATCCAGTCTTTCATCAAAGAACCAAACATATAGAAATTAGGCACCATTTTATAAGAGATGCTAATGAGAAACATCTAATTCAAGTGCTTAAAATTCATACTGATGATAATGTGGCTGATTTATTAACAAAGGCTTTTGATGGACCTATGTTTAACCACTTAGTTGTCAACATTGGGATGATTAACCCTTGAATGCTAGGTTTGAGGGTAGGCATAAGCCTCAGGGGAGGCATATGCCTCGAGGGAGGATTGTAATTGTTGTATATTTTGTATATTATCTGTCTTTTCTTTTATTACTAACACTAATTTACTAATGTTTCTGTAAGTTTTGTTTCTTGGTTTATTGTGTATGTTTCTCTGTGTCTAGTTTGCAGAAGGTCCATATGTGAAGAGTTGTTAATTAAAGGGAATGTGGTCATGTTTGCTGCACATTGTTTCTACTGAAGAGTCATTATTGTCGAAAGCTATTGATTCTACTGAAGTTATGTTACAAGTTGAATATTGAAGAAAAGATTTTCATTCATTCAAAGAAACAAGTTACAGCTTACAATCAAGATCAAAGTGGATTACAAAGACCATTCCTATACAATTGTCTACCAAACTACTACAAGCTTCTATCATCTATTACAAAAGACTTGTGGCTATGACAAGTACAATGAAGAAGCTGAAGGTGAAAATGGAAAAGAAGAGGAGGAAGAATGATGATGATGACGACGAAGGTCAAGAAAATACTCAAGAACCTTGTTTGGTCCTTGGAAACATCCCATCTTCATCTACTCCATTTTCCCTTTCCCCTTACCCACCACCTCTGCCTTCTTGACCTTTCCTTTGCATCCAAGGTATGAAGCACCAGGTCCTGGAGCAGGAAGACCCAACGCCACACCCCGTGATGTTGGAAGAGATGGATTCTTCTTCCTAGGCTTTGGTTGGGATCTCTCTGGTGTGGAAGGAGGAAGAAATGTTGGATCTTCATCCTCGTCCTCTAAAGAGACTTCATCAGAAGTAAAGATGAAGGGAGAGACATTTTGTCTCTCAGCAGGATTGGGGACATGGCTTTGTTCACCCCTCTTACGTTCATTCCATCGTCTCTCCATTTCCCTCTCATAATCAGAGTCATCAATATCTGATGGGTATGGTGGAAGATCCTCTGATGAAGAGGAGGAAGAGGAAGTGGTTAGGTCGATGATCTCTGGATTGGAAGACATTATTTGGTGATGAAGATTGGGTTAATTGTGAAATTAGGGTTTTGACTTAATTTGGGGATAATTTGATATCTGAGAAGTGTGATTTGGGGTTTATTAAATAGGCAAAGTATAGGCGTTATGCTCATTAATGCGAGTTGGGTGGTACAGTAAATCTAGAAGTTTACCGAAGATATTTTTATTCTTGCGTGGTTTCTACTGATTGACCATTCATCAACAGATTGACCACTGTTTCTACTGAAGGGTAATTTTGAATTTGGATGGATCCACTTTCCACGTCAGATATGGTCAACGATTTTCTCCGATATTTTTTGACCATTATTGGGGAACTTCCAAATATAACCTACTCAGCATATCTTCGCCAAAACTACTTTATTCTTTCATAACTCCATTTAAAACCCATCATTCGCTTGCATAATTCATCACCATCTCTCACAAATCATTCAAATGGCACGACTTAAACTCAAGAGCGATCATAACAAGTTTGCTATTTTGAAGAAGGTTAAAGGACAGGAATTGTTTGATTCCATGGTGGACTTTCTACAGCGTTCTAAGATTCATTATACTTTAACACATTCACCGGATGTGATATATAAATCAATGGTAAAGCAATTTTGGGCATCGGCTAGGAAGAGATCTGACACAGAGATTGTGGCTACGATTGAGGGAACTGAGTATGTGGTGACTGAGAGTTTGATAAGGACAAAGCTTCAACTTGATGATGAAAATGGAGTTTATCATTCCAACACTGAAGAAGTTCTTGCTGGATTAAGGGAAGCTGGTTACCAAAGCAATGACACCACAAAGTGGCAGAAGAATCAGTTTTGTCCCAAGTGGAGGTATTTGGTGCATTTGTTGCTTCAATGTATTAGCAACAAGTCTGGTGGCTGGGATTAGTTCTCTACCCAATTGGGTTGTGGTATTGTTTGTCTCTCTAAAGGGTTAACTTATAATTTCTCAAAGTTTATTTTTGAAAACATGATAGAAAATATTGAGAAAAGTAAGCATAAGTTTTTAATGTACCCTAGGTTCTTACAAATAATTTTGGACATAACCACTGTAGATAAGATTCATGTGCCCATTAAAAGTCTTGGTTCTAAGTTATTTGCCTCTATGCAAACCAACTATGATGGGGAACATTTCCCTCTATTAGCTGCTATGTTGCCACATGGCAATGATGATGCAGTTGAGGGTAATGCTACTGGTACTTTGCCTTCTCCAAATGCTGCTGATGATGGTAATCCATCATCTTCTGGTGTTGCTACTGATGGAAATCCTTCAGTGGTAAATATGGGAGATCCATCTACATCTGTTGAACTATTACCTGTTTCTACCGACCAACCTCTACCTTCCCCTGTACCAATGTCACCTAGTCCTGTTCCTTCACCATCTTAAGCTGCTCATGAAGAGCTTACTCCTGAGGTTGAAGAGACAATTCAGTCTCCTGGTACACATGTACCTACACCTCTTGAGCCTGAGATTACTAGGCTACCTACACCTAGTCTTGTACGAGAGCCATACGATGCAGGCTCTCCTAATGTTGTACATATGTCTGTTTCTCCTCCTAGGTTCAATGAAGCTCCTTTTACCACAGAACAATCTGTTGGTGGAGCAGAGGACCCTGTTACTCTCACTTCTGTACATGATTTGCTTTGCAGGTATATTAAAAAGACTGATGATCTTCAGAAGGAACTTGTAGATATCAAATCTACTCTTGGTGGTGAGATTGAGCTACTGAAACGCAAAGTTCAGGATATGGAGGCACAACTTGTTCAGCAGAAGAAAAGCAAAATTGTGATAGATGCTGCTGAAGTGCCTAAGGAGAGTAATTTGGACTCTCTTGAGATATTGGTTGAAGTTGCTAGACAAACTCATACTTCTTCTCCCAAAGCTTCTGAAGTTTCACAACCTAAGCCGACTATTTACTTCAATAGAAGAAGAAGTAACAGACAATATTTGGCAAAGCAAGCTGCTGAATCTTCTAAAGTGTCTGGTGGTGATGATATTCTTATGCCAGATGATGATATTCTTCAGGAGAATGCACCACCATGTGAAGTTTCTGCTGAAAAGACTAATGATGCATCAGCAGATAAAATTTTTGTTGCTGGAAAGGAATATGTTGTATCCTCTGACAAGCCTACTTCAGCTGCTCCAAAGTCTAAGGCCATTTCTTCTGATGCATCAGCAGATATCCAAGTTGAGTCTTCTGATGCTTCTACTGCTAAGATTTCTGTTCCTCCTGAAGCTACTTCAACTCAGAAAGTTATAGGAAAATCTATTCTGATTGAACCTATCAGTCCTCCTAGAGAGAAATCTAAAGAGGAAATTGCTAATGAAAACTTAGTGAGCTTGTTGCTGCACGTTTGCAAGCTCAAGAGGATGCAGTAGAGACTAAGAAAGCTTTAGATATGAAGGCATCTGAGGCACTGGCTAAGAAGATTCAAGCTGATTTGGATAGAATGGGAACTCCAATTACTACTACTCTACCTGCTGAAAGACAAAAAGAGTTAGATGAGATAGCTAAGAGTTTATCTGCTCAATAATGGGAAAGTTTGGCTTCTCAAGTCTCTGCAAAGCCTGATTTGGTAAAGTCTGTCATGGGAGTTGACTTTACTGCAGATGATTTTGCTGAAAGAATAGCTGAAAATGTTAGGTTGCAGAAGAGGGCTGAGGCAGAGCAAAAAGCAAAAGAGTTGAGGGAAAAACCTTGGACAAAAGGAGAAATTCGAAAGTATATGAGGAATTTTGTCAAGAATCAAGGGTGTTCCATGTTTGGGTCAGGATGGACTCAAAAGAAAGTTTGGAGCTTTTCAGACATTCAGCTTACTAACTATTATGACAGGATCATCTCTAATCTTCATGCCTCAGGTATTAATGTTCCTGATGTATTAGAGAAGCGTGGAAGACTTCTAGGTCCTTCTGTTGCTAAGAGGATCCGACTTGATGATTCTACTGACATGACTCAAGAATCTGCTGAGTCTTTCTTTGGTCCTCAGGAGAAACTTCATTCTCCTTCAGCAGTAACTCAAGTAGATATTTCTTATGATGATGTTCCTTCACCACATGCTGATGTTATGGCTGATGATGGTGTGCAGTCTTCTGCCCATGTAGATGCAGATGTTGTTCATGATGATGTTTCAGTAGATATGACTAAGGCTTCAGAAACTGTTTTCTCTGAAGAACCTTCTGCTGATCATAAACCAGATACTTCTTTTCCTTCTACACTAGGTAATGGGAAGAAGACTATTGGTAAGAAGAAAAGGTTTCTAAGGGTGAATCACCCAAGGATAGTTCTTTTATTGACTTTGATTCTGAAGATGATAATCCAGTTGTTTGGGAGAGAATAGTGAAATGGGAACTTATTGATTCTCCAACTGGACAAGGTCAAGTCAATGTGATTCACAGACAAGATGGCACCACCAAAGAATTTACTTTTCTGAGTCAAATTTTAAATATGGTGGATAGGCAAGACATTCTTTCTTTATATGGATGGGTGGTCACTTATTATGAGTCTCATCAACCTGAAGGGATTGGTATGTTTTTGCTGGGAGATTTACAAGTGCTCTGTTATTCTCATCTTTTTACTGGGGTGAGTTTTCATGTGTGTAAAGGACAAAAGGATTGGGTAGTTGATACTTGGAAATTCTTTCCTCTTCCTAATATTCACATGATAGTTACTACAACTGGTAAGACTTTATATTGTTGGGCAGATGTGACATACCCAATTACCATTGAAGTGATGAAACTAATGCTGGAGGTAAAACTCACTGTTCCTCTGGAGTTGATTGGGAATGATATGCATATGGCTGAACAATTGATTAGGTTTATTAAGAGAAGTATCTTGGTTAAGGAAGAACTGAAGACTAAGCATGGTGTTCATATTGAAACCTATCTGCAATAAGTTGGTATTGGTATGATATTTTGTTGTATATTTTATTTATATTAGTTAAAAAAAAAAAAAAAAAAAAAAAAAAAAAAAAAAAAAAAAACTAACGAATTTGTATAGTTTTGTGTATGTTGTATGCAGGTTTGGTGTTGGTTATCAACTTAACTGATGTTGACTATTCCATCAAATAGTTGACTAGTCCAAAGGGTACAGCTTTGGTAAAGACAAGTCAAATATGTTGATAGCTGTAATAGTTTGCTAAAAACTATTGGGTACTCAGCTCACCCATGCTTTACAGCTGAGAGTTGAATGGTTGTCAATTGACCATGGATTTTTCCTTATGGATTTCCAATAATTGGCTAGCCCACAAGTATATGCTTGTGGTAAAGGCAGTGGAAAACCATATTTGGTATTCAATTGCCAAGGTGATCTTATCACTAAAATACTTGACTAGTCCTGAGCAAACGGCTACAGGTAAAGACATATCAAATCCGTTTATAGCTGATGATTTGCTCAAAATCATATGGTTATTAGTATACCATAGTTAGTGAACTGAAACATTTGGCTACTCCAGTGGTAATGGCTATTGGTAAAGAGACATCAAATCCATTATTTTCAATGATTCACCTCTCACAGGAGTTAAGACACCTGGATGTGATGAGAATAGTCTGTAACTATTATGTTTTGATGTACAATTAGTTATATGTTGCTTCAAAGAATGGTGTATTCAAGTTTTTGATGATCATAGAGATTCTACTTATGAAGATTCTTTGCTGCTGAAGTTCATCCTCAATCCTCTTGTTTGTGCTTTTGACGATCTATCAAGAATCTTGGAGTTAACGGTGTCAACTTCAAGATTAGGGGAGGATTGTAAGGAATTATTGAAGTTAGAATAGATACTGCTGACGGATACTGCTGACAGGTTCCTACGGAAGCACATAATGGTTTCTGCTGAAGACTTGTTTCTGCTGAAGTATAGATTAGTCATAGTGATACTGCGGATGTAGTTAATCCGTGGATAAGCATTAGTTATTTATAGATAAGATCTTTAGAATATCTTATAGAATGTTATGAAGATATGTTTCTTGTAGAAGAGATTAGGGTTTCCACTAGTATATAAGGAACCCTAGGTCATTGTATTATGTACGAGTCTTTTATAAGTTTCTTAAACACTTTTAGTAAAGTATATCGATCCATAGAGGATCAAAGTTTAGTATATTGTTTGTTTTTATATTCCGCAATAACTACAAACATACAGAGATTATCTATTTAGTCTTGCTAGTGATTACATTAGTAGAATAACGATCTATTAGCTCGAGATCTATCAAGGTTTAGATCTTACAAAGGTCGACAACACTTGGCATGTTGTCAAATTTTCATGTTTATGAATTTTTCACTAAGTATAGTGGAATTCGCTAGCCCCCGATCAAAGTCCAATGGTATGCGTGTTTACATGTCCAATTTTTGTATTTCCTAACCAAATATGAATTATATTTTTGGTTTTAGAAGTTTTCGAAAAATTTGAAAATCGTCTCGCGGGTCAAAAACGCGGACTGCCTACTTTTTCAGGCATGGCGGATCTGACGGCACCCAAAATTGGGTTCCGCCAGTGTATTTTCTGGGCAACCCAGAAATGGCCCAACGGAACAGACTGAACCCTCACACGGGTTCCGCCTGTGTAGTCTGAGGGTTCCGCCAGTGTACCTGCAAAAAAAAATTTTGGGTTTCGATATTCCAACATCCACTCAACAACAAACCATCCTTTTAGATAGAAACCAATTTCCTGCAATTTGTTAAGCACAATAGGGTAGTTCTCATTCCCTACAACTCAAAGAAAACCATTTCCCGCCAAATTTCAAAACTAGCCATAACCACCTCAAGGAACCTTCACACATAAAGGAAGGAACCCTTCCAAAGGTTCCTTGAAATCCCTGAGACATATACCTTCAACCAATTTGCCAAAACCATTAAGCATTTAGTGCAAATCTTTTTCTTCTTACTTCACCATTTTCATTGGATTGACTTCCATGATTTGACAACCCACATTAGTCTTCCAAATCATTAGGAACCTCCATTTTTGTATGGCTAAACATCAAATCCAAACACTCCTTCCCATACTTCTTCATCCCTATAAATTAAACCATCTTAGAACACTCTCAAATCACACCATCACCATCTCCATCTCTGATTCTAAACCTATAATAAACCATTTTGACAATGACAAAGTCAACAATAACCTCTCAACCATCACGACCCGTTCGAAAAACCGCCCGAATAAGTGTCAAACCACTTTGGTCCAACCACACAATCAACTTAACCTCTTCATCCTCGGATGAATTCACCTCACCAATCAAAAATGAACATTTTCTAAACCTTGCATCTCCATCACCCAATGAACCTAATGAGCTCACCACTCCACCACCTACAAAATCACCCATTGACCCAACTCCACCAAGTGCTCCAACCCAACCATCCAAAACTCCATCACCATCACCATTACCTAAACTTGAACATATGGAGCTATTTGGGTCTCCTCCAACATCACCACATCCATTTGTACAAGATCTCAATGATCTTCCACCAAGACCAACACAACCACCACCTTTCACAAATGAAACACCAAGGTCATTTCTTGACCAAAATGAGTCTTTTAACCACAACCAATCACCACAACAAGAGTACCACCACCCAAAACCAATGTTGTTTCACCCTATCTACCATCACATCCATGGTCCTCTTTATGGAGAACCAAACTTTGAAAACCATGATCACCCAACTATACCACATTCCCAATCCCAAACCTTTGAGTCTTTCTTTCCTTCATATGAGGAAATCGAAAGCATGGTTAAAAATCACCTCCATCAAGCAATGGAATTTCAAACCACCTTGCTTGACTCCATACCAAACCCATCCTCCAACCAAGAAACAAACACCAATCCACCACCAACAACATCATCAAATCACCCATTTCCACCCACTCATCATCATGTTTGCTCACATTGTGAGCAAATGTTAAAAATGGGTAAAAGCATCAAGTTGTTGCTTCACCAACTTCAAGATGAAACCCGTTTTGTAAACCAACACATCATAGAGCGTTTGGATGCTCTTTCCCACCCAAACAAATCCTAGACCACATTTGGAGGCCTTTTGCCCCATTTAGGAAAGTATGATTTTATTTTTCTTTTATTTCTTGGTTATATATATATATATATATATATATATATATATATATATATATATATATATATATATATATATATATAGAAGTAGTTTTCATTTCTTGTCTTTGACTTTTACAAAGTCAAATTTTACTTGAAATGACATCTTTTACTACTTTCTTACTTGCATTGTTGGTTGATCATTTTTGAGTTGTCATTGTGGTTACATTGTGTGTGGTAACTACAAGCTTGATTATATATATCATCAACTAACCTGTAACACCCCCAAAAGTCGTTAATAACAGCGGAAGACTTTCGGGGTATTACTTCAAGGATCTTTGTCACAATTATAGTAGACAACAAAAAGTGAAGTATTAAAGTTTAATTTATTTCAAAATACCAAATATCTAGGATACAAGACATTATTAAGTTAAGAAAGTGTTTTATTCTGAAGGAAAATAAGTAGTTTATTATGGTTCTTGTCATGCTCTTGCCCTCTCCGTGCCATCCAGATCCGTCTTGTTTAGTTACCTGAGATAAACATGCTAAAGTCAACATAAAGTTGAGTGATATTCATAGGTTTGAGTTTAAGAGTTTGAATCACAAGTTAAGAATGTATTGTAATCACATACAATCAATATGTTAAAAATCAATGTTCCTGCTATTGCCTTAAGCTCATGATACTCAACGATTAACAGCCAATCATAATTGTGAATTATGATGGTAAGTAATAGGCCCCCAAAGATAGGTATTTGTCAATAACCTATTTATAAGAACAATAAGGTGCGCCTGGTGTTTTCTCCAACAACCAAACGAGGATTGTCAATCACTAATAGTACTATCCACAATTATTTACGTTCACCCTTCAAGTGATTAAGGTTCATGATCGAGGGACTTCTGACAATAGTAACTTAAGCAAATAACATTGGCCTGACGGTATTTCAATACCCGGTAAAAAGACTTGTGTTCGAGTTTTAAGCGTGTATCCCCCCCACGGGAAAATAGTTAAAGAGTGGGCTATGAAATCACCTTAGTAGTACAGTGGTATCGTAGTCTCAACAAAGCAAGGAAACGGCTTCACACAACACAACCTAAAAGATAATGCAAGTTTCAGTTGATAGTCTAAATCTGGTTTTATCGCGAATATTAGTCATTCAGTTTGTTATTAAAACTCGTGTTCGTTTAAATGTTTAAAGTTCAAAAACAAAGTTATATATACATATAACTTGTAAGTAAAAATGACTGATGATTGATATAAAGTTAGTTTTTATAACGGAAATAAAATAAACGTATCGTTTTACAAGAAATAAATAATGTATCGTTATATAATTACGAATATATATCGTATATATATATATATATATAAGTTTATGTTTATATAAGTCTTAGTTTAATTATATGTTTATATATGTAAAAGGTTAATATTATTTTTATAAAATAATATTTACTGAAAATTCCTTTAAGTTTCCAAAATTTACATTTTTAACCCTAACGATATATATTTTACACCGTTAGTCCAAAAATATATATAATTTACATTTTAGGTCAAAAAGTATCAATATTTACATTTCTCAACTCCAAGTTTTATTATTTACAGTTTCTAACCCAGAAAACTCAGATTTACAGTTTTTACCCAAAGTTTACAACTTTTGCATTTTTAGTCCCCGGTTTAAGAAATTTTGCAAATCTAGTCCAAATTTCACCAAACTTGGAATTTAGTTTTTATACTTTTTCAATAAGCTCAGAATACTCTAAGTAACTTAATTCAACTGCTTATTAGCTTATAAAGTGCTTATTTTTGATAAATGGGCCTTAACGAGACTATTACAAGGCCCGTTAATAATTTGAGATCCATTGGGCTTACGAGACCTTTGGGCCTGACCTTGGACTCATTTTAGGATGCTAAAAACACTGGAGTTGGGCTCCCAGGCCCAGTGTATCACATAAGCTTAATGGGCTTAAGATAAGCCCACGTTAACTTATTTAGTTTTATAAAAACTGTTTTGGTCGCGTAGAAAGGGGTCGGGAAAATAGGCTAAACGAGCTCATATGGTCAAATAAAAAGTGTTTCCCAATTGTTTACCAAGGTGATAATGGGGTCGAGTTATAAAATAACGTGGTCATGTATCTAGTTTTCAAATGGCAAGGTCAAAATGTAAGCAAAAACGTGATATGTATAACTTATAGAAGTTGTAAAATAATCTAAGTGTTTTAGTATGTACGTATAGGTCCAAAGTGACTTAGAAACGTGTGAGTTTTATAGTGTGTTCGTTAATATAACTTCGTATCTTTTATATATACTCGTTCATGACTTATCAAAGAAGTAGTATGATACGTAAAACATACATGTTGGTTTTATGGTTGTCGATTTGTGAGCTTCAAGTGTTTGTGCAAAATGAGACGTACGTATATAAATATGAAATAAGAAGGAAACTAAAGTCTCACCTCACCTTTCAAAGGTGGAGTAAAACAACGTGTAGGGATCGTGTAATGGTTCAATGGCTTCGTGGTTCGTTTATCCTTCCACCAAGGTTCAAGAGGCTCCAAGCTTGGCTTCTAAGGTTCGTTGTGAGGTGTGGTACTCTTGGTGATCCGTTTGTCCTCCAAAGCTTCTTGTCGTTAATAATTATAGTGTATAAGTGTAATGTGATGTTTTGTGATTGCATGTATGGTTTTATATAGTGAGTTTGAAGGGTAGAAACGGGTTGATATCACATGTGTTAGAGCATGCATGTGAGAACGAATAGTGTTGCCACAAAGGATATCCAATCGGTTTTGTACAAGGTTGTATCATGTAAGATTTCGTTTCTATTCATTCTTGACCATGTCATAATGTTTAGAGTTCGTTTGGTTGTGATTGGGAAGTATGGGAGGTGCTAGGAAGAATCATGCCACGTTTTGGCTTATCGCTACAAGGTGAGTTTGTAGTTTTACTTTGGGTTTATTCAAGGCAGTAAACGAGCGAGTGTGTGAGTATTCTATGGCACAAGGGGAGACGAGACATGTCATAATAGATGTACGCTATGTGTAGAAATCGTTAATAAATATAGGTGTTTTGTGTGTGTGTCGCGACTAGGACAAAGAAGGAAAGAAAAGAAAAAATAAAAAATAAATATAAGGTGGGCTGGGCTTGTGTTGTCGGTCCAACAAGAAAAAGAAAGAAAAATTTAAAAGGGGTCCGGTTGGTTTGTTAAGTGGGTTTAAGGCCCAATGAGTTAACGGGGCCCACCTGGTGTGTTTTGAGAGTCGGGTTACGATCAATTAATATTAATGAGTAGTCTCGAGAATTTTCGTAGGTTCCGGGAATATATAAATATTGTACTTTAAATATACGAAACGTATATTATATAAACATTTAAAATATAAATATTCGCGATAATTTAGACTATCTAGGTTTGTGTGCAAGCAACGTTTCTAAGCAAAAGATAAATCATAATTTACTGTTGTGATTTATATATCAAATCTAAAAAAAAAATTGTCATACGTAAAAGTGGGTATTTAAATAACGTAATAACTTGTAAGTATTTACTAACCGTTGGGAAAATTACGAGAGGCTACAGTACATACACCTTACAGTGAATTCCGTCCCGGAATTCGAGTTTAGGAGGGTTGCCAAGGGTGTCTAAGAGAAGAGGTGTGGGTACTTGGTGCGAATCTGGTCCTCGCGTTCCCAAGTATACTCTGGTCCTCGTTTAGAGTTCCAACGAACTTTTATGATAGGGATACGGTTTTGTTTCAGTTGTTTGACTTCCCTATCCATGATTTCTACCGGTTCCTCGGTAAAAACGAGTTTGTCATCAAGTTGTAATTCTTTCAATGGGATGATCAGAGATTCATCGGATAAACCTTTCTTGAGGTTTGACACATGAAAAGTGTTGTGAATTCGGCTAAGTTCCTCGGGTAGTTCAAGTTTATATGCCATGGGTCCAATTCTTTCTAGGATTTTGAATGGACCGATGTATCTTGGGTTTAACTTTCCTCTCTTTCCGAATCGTATCATTCCTTTCCATGGTGATACTTTTAACATAACTTTATCTCCGATCTGAAAATCCATGGGTTTTCTTTTTAGGTCGGCATAACTTTTCTATCGGTCTCTAGCGGTTTGTAAATGTTGTTTGATTTTGATGATTTTCTCGGTTGTCTCATGAACTAGATCCGGTCCCGTGAGTTGTATTTCTCCGACTTCTGCCCAGCAAATGGGTGATCTACACTTTCTACCGTAAAGTGCTTCGAATGGTGCTGCCTTGATACTGGTATGATAACTGTTGTTGTATGAGAATTCTGCCAATGGTAAGTGTTGGTCCCAACCTTTTCCGAAGTCTATGACACAAGCGCGTAGCATATCTTCTAAGGTTTGTATAGTTCTCTCACTTTGACCATCGGTTTGTGGGTGATAAGTTGTGCTCATATCTAGCTTTGTTCCTAAAGCTTTTTGCAATGATTTCCAAAAATGAGACGTGAAACGACTGTCACGATCTGATATAATAGAAATCGGCACTCCATGTCGTGACACAATTTCTTTCAGATATATCTGAGCAAGTGTGTTCATTTCATCAGTTTCTTTGATTGGTAGGAAATGAGCTGACTTGGTGAGACGATCAACGATAACCCATATCGTATCGTAGCCAGTAGAGGTTTTGGGAAGTTTGGTGATGAAGTCCATTGTAATACATTCCCATTTCCACACGGGGAGTTCGGGTTGGGTGAGTAATCCGGAGGGTTTCTGGTATTCTGCTTTTACTCTTGAACATGTTAGACATTTACTGACGTACTCAGCGATGTCGGCTTTCATGTTCGGCCACCAATATAGTTTCTTAAGATCTTGGTACATCTTGTCGGAACCTGGGTGAATGGAGTATTTTGACTTGTGAGACTCATGCATGATGAGGTCACGAATACCTCCGAAGAGAGGAATCCAGCTTCTTTCCTTGAAACAAAGCATTCCATTTGATCTTTTCACAAATCCGTTTTCGTTTTCCGGCATACCAAAAATCTTTTCAATTGGTCGATTTTCTTTCTTGAGAGCTTCGCTCTGGGTGATAATGATTTGTGTTGGGAGGGGTGAACAAATAGTCATGCCTAACGATCTAACTCTGAGAGGTTTTAGTCTTTCTTTTCGGCTTAATGCATCTGCTACTACATTAGCCTTTCCTGGGTGATAACGGATTTCACAATCATAATCGCTAAGCAATTCTAACCAACGGCGTTGTCTCATGTTTAAATCCTTTTGATCTAGGATGTGTTGGAGACTTTTGTGATCTGTAAACACGATACACTTAGTGCCGTATAGATAGTGTCTCCATAACTTAAGAGCGAATACTATTGCTCCTAGTTCTAGATCATGGGTTGTGTAATTTTCCTCATGTTTCTTCAGTTGACGTGAGGCATAAGCTATTACCTTATCCCGTTGTATCAAAACTGCACCTAAACCATGGTACGAAGCGTCACAATATAGCACGAAATCTTTGCTTCCTTCGGGTAACGCTAGTATTGGAGCTTCACAAAGCTTTTGTTTTAACAGTTGGAAGGCTGATTCTGCTTCTTGTCCCCAGACGTACTTTTCGTTCTTTTGGGTCAACTTGGTCAATGGTTTTGAGATTTTAGAGAAACCTTCAATAAATCTCCGGTAGTAACCTGCAAGACCTAAAATTTGACGTACTTCTGTGGGAGTTGTAGGTGATGACCACTCTTTAACTGCCTCTATTTTTGCAGGATCCACGTGGATTCCTTGACTATTGATTACGTGTCCCAAAAATTGCACCGTGGGAATCCAAAAGTCACATTTTGAGAATTTCGCGTACAACTTTTCTTTCCTCAGTAACTCTAGGATAGTTCTCAAATGATTGGCATGTTCCTCTTTGTTACGAGAGTAGATCAGTATGTCGTCTATGAATACTATCACGAATTTGTCCAAATATGGCTTGCATACTCGGTTCATTAGGTCCATAAACACTGCGGGTGCGTTTGTTAGACCAAATGGCATTACCTGAAATTCATAGTGTCCATAACGGGTTCTGAAGGCTGTCTTGGGAATATCTTCTTCCCGAACTCTCAATTGATGGTATCCCGACCTTAGATCAATCTTCGAGTATACACTCGATCCTTGTAATTGATCAAACAAATCGTCTATTCTAGGTAAAGGATATCGGTTCTTTATAGTGAGTTTGTTTAACTCTCGGTAATCTATGCACATTCGGAATGATCCGTCTTTCTTTTTAACAAATAGAACTGGGGCTCCCCAAGGTGATGAACTTGGTCTAATGAAACCTTTATCGGATAATTCCTTTAGTTGTTCCGATAGTTCCTCCATTTCGGAAGGTGCCAACCTGTAAGGTGCTTTTGCTACTAGTGCCGCTCCAGGCACTAGTTCAATTTGGAACTCTACTTGACGAGTCGGTGGAAGACCGGGTAGATCTTCAGGAAATACTTCGAGGAATTCCTTAACGATAGGTACGTCTTTAAGTTGTTTCTCGGTTAACTTACTTTCCGTCACCTGAACCATGAATACATGACATCCTTCGTTCATGTATTTTATCATTCTGAGGCATGAGATGATTCCGTATAGGTTTTTATTCTTGTCGCCATGGATAACGAGGGTTTCATTCTTAAAAGGAATGTGTATGGCTTTCTCGTCACAATGAATCTTAGCATGATGTTTGGATAACCAATCCATTCCGATGATAGCATCAAAACTACCGAGTTGGACAGGCATCAGGTCAATAGGAAAGGATTCCCCTACGAGAGTTAAGGTACAATTTCTTAAAACAAAGTTGGTGCTAATCAAGTTCCCATTGGCCATTTCTATCTCGTATGTGGTGTTTAGCTTAGAAGGGTTAGAGTTAATGAAAGGGGCAAACGTATCTGACACGAAGCTCTTATCTGCTCCAGAATCAAATAATACTCTAGCATTATGATGATTTAATAAGAACGTACCCGTGACAACGTCGGGGTTTTGTGGTTCATTTTCATTTCCCATCACGTATGCTCTCGCTCGTGCAGTGTTCTGACCATTTCCTTTTGGACAGCGGTTCTTGAAGTGTCCAGTTTCTCCGCATGAGTAACATGTTGGTGCTATTGGTTGTAGGTTGCTGCCGGTAGCAGGGGTCCTACAATCTTTTGTGGCATGACCTATCCTTTGGCATTTATGGCATTTTACTGTACAAGCACCATTGTGATGAAGCTTGCATCGGTTGCACTGTGGCTTAATACCTTGGTACCCATTGCCATTGGTTGCCGTAAATATCTTAGGAGGTTCTTGTCGTTGGTTCTGCTGTTGACGATGTGGGTTCTTGTTCTGGTGTTGTTGTTGGTTGATCCTGTTGTAGTTGTTGTTGTTGTGGTGATGGTTGTTGTTGCGATGGCCGTTGTGGTAGTGATTGTGGTTTTGATGGTGGGTGGTTCTCCTGTCATCGAGCTTTCTTTTGAGTTCGTTGCACTTGATTTCGCGGTCTAGGAGTTTTTGTGCTAGCTCCATTGCGACTTCTAGTGATGGTGGGTTGGATGCTGTGACGTTTCCTTCAATATTCCGGGGAAGACCTTCAATATACTTCTCCAGAGTTTTCTCTAAATCTGGTACGATAGAAGGACATAATGCCATCAGCTCGTGGAATCTCCTGTTGTAAGCCCTAAGATCGATTCCTTTGACTGCAAGGATATGGAATTCGTCTTCCAGTCTCCTTATTTCGGATCGAGGACAGTACTTCTTTAGGATCTTGGCTTTGAATTCCGTCCAAGAGAGTCGGTACGCTGCTTCTGTACCTAAAGTTTGAGTTGTAGCGGTCCACCATGACAAAGCGTCATCCATTAAGGTTCCTGTGGCAAATGTGACCCTGTTGTTTTCTGAGCATCCACTCCTTTGGAATACCGTTTCGCATCTCTCGAACCAATGGGCGAGTTTAGTTATCCCTTCAGTACCCATGAAGTAAGTCGGCTGACAAGCCATAAAGTCTTTATAGGTACATTGGCGAGGTGCGGGAGCAACATTTCTTGCCGGTTGTGCGTTAGCATTTGCTTGTTCGGCTAAGGCTGCATTGATTCCATTGGTGATTGCTTGTTGGATTTCTTCCGGGGTCATGGTTGTTGCTGAGGTAGCGGTCGCGGTTCTCTTAGGTGCCATATTCCTAAAATGAGAGTATATGTTCAGAATTTTCATAATAACCATCTTGTGTTAGACTATTTAGTAACATCAATAGGTTCAAAGTTATAATAGTGTCACATATATCACGATGCAATATACGATATCATAACACTTATGAAAATAAAGCAAACATAACATCATTGATTAGATTGTCGTTTTGAGTTTACATCACTTATTTATTCTTGTTGACATATTTCTAGGACATTCAAATACAAGTTATTACTGTGATGTGGGTGAGGCTACGTTGACAATCTATGGCATTCTAGGGTTTTCCTTGGTTATCATCAAGACGACGTTCTAGTTCCTGAATTTTGGCGGCCATGGTTTCTATGATTTGGTCTCGGTCTCTCTCCCTAGCTTGTGTTTCTTGTTGTTCACGTCGCAGGGACATGACTTGGGCTCTTGTGGTGTCGAGAGCTTGATCGATGTCACACATGATGTCCTTGTTTACGGTGTTAGCAGAACAAACTAATCCGATGAATTCCATAGCTTCACCGAATTGGGTATTTAGTTGTTCCATCATGGTTCCCATCTCTAGGTGTCCCATCACAAGTTGTTCTATCTCAGCTGACATAACTTCTATCAGTTCATTAGGGATGTTGTTCACCAAGGTGGCTATGGCGTCTAACCTGTCTTCATGTCTTACTAACCTAGCTGCCAAGAGTGGTATGGTATAGTGAATGGGTTCTCCAGTGACTGGAAGGATCCTGGATGCAGCAAATGATGATCTTTCACCAAGTTCTCTGTTGGTGGGAGTACCTTCTTGAGATCTCCAATACTTAAGGATTGGTAGTAGAAATGACCATTTGCGAGCATTGACCCGTTTACGAGCCTTATGGTTGGTTCTTGCATAATAGTAAGGATCTGAGGAGGTAGGACGAATCTGGTAATTCCTTGGTTGATAAGGCAGAGGAGCACTGGGAGTTTTCACAGGTGGTGGACTGTTGATTGTCACTGGTACAGTAGTAGTCTGCTGATAAAATATACTAGGTAGTATCACTGGTTCTGCAGTTGGAGCAATTTCCTTTTTCCATTTAGTATCATCCCAGATGTCTTTTTCTTCAGCATATGAAAGAGCTTTTCCAGCAGTGGCTGGTTCATAAGGCTGGAATGGAGAAGTTTGCTTACTGCGTCTGATTGGACCAGATGATGCTTGAGGTGAAGTAAAGGATTGCTGACTTTCCTTATTCTTGTCTGTTGTAGGTGACACAGTCATTGGAGCAAGAGTTGGTACAATAGGTGTAGAGCTCTCAGTTTCCGAATCCGATAACAAAACAATGAAGTTGGGTTTGGAAGACATGGTACTGTAATAATCCCGATTAGTAAACATAGTTATTAGCATAATCATAACATGTAAGCATATATCAAGTTATATAAGTAAGAAATAATGAGAAGTAACTTTTCTACCAGATGTTGGAATGTAGGCACGGAGGGCATGAAGTGGTAGTTTGTAAAAATGGTCCAGTTAAAGTGTAGTTATAGTCCAATGTTTAAAAACATCTGGTTCTCTATAACCGTGGCTCTGAATACCAATCTGTAACACCCCCAAAAGTCATTAATAACAGCGGAAGACTTAACACGTCAGCGGAAGACTTTCGGGGTATTACTTCAAGGATCTTTGTCACAATTATAGTAGACAACACAAAGTGAAGTATTAAAGTTTAATTTATTTCAAAATACCAAATATCTAGGATACAAGACATTATTAAGTTAAGAAAGTGTTTTATTCTGAAGGAAAATAAGTAGTTTATTATGGTTCTTGTCATGCTCTTGCCCTCTCCGTGCCATCCAGATCCGTCTTGTTTAGTTACCTGAGATAAACATGCTAAAGTCAACATAAAGTTGAGTGATATTCATAGGTTTGAGTTTAAGAGTTTGAATCACAAGTTAAGAATGTATTGTAATCACATACAATCAATATGTTAAAAATCAATGTTCCTGCTATTGCCTTAAGCTCATGATACTCAACGATTAACAGCCAATCATAATTGTGAATTATGATGGTAAGTAATAGGCCCCCAAAGATAGGTATTTGTCAATAACCTATTTATAAGAACAATAAGGTGCGCCTGGTGTTTTCTCCAACAACCAAACGAGGATTGTCAATCACTAATAGTACTATCCACAATTATTTACGTTCACCCTTCAAGTGATTAAGGTTCATGATCGAGGGACTTCTGACAATAGTAACTTAAGCAAATAACATTGGCCTGACGGTATTTCAATACCCGGTAAAAAGACTTGTGTTCGAGTTTTAAGCGTGTATCCCCCCCACGGGAAAATAGTTAAAGAGTGGGCTATGAAATCACCTTAGTAGTACAGTGGTATCGTAGTCTCAACAAAGCAAGGAAACGGCTTCACACAACACAACCTAAAAGATAATGCAAGTTTCAGTTGATAGTCTAAATCTGGTTTTATCGCGAATATTAGTCATTCAGTTTGTTATTAAAACTCGTGTTCGTTTAAATGTTTAAAGTTCAAAAACAAAGTTATATATACATATAACTTGTAAGTAAAAATGACTGATGATTGATATAAAGTTAGTTTTTATAACGGAAATAAAATAAACGTATCGTTTTACAAGAAATAAATAATGTATCGTTATATAATTACGAATATATATCGTATATATATATATATATATAAGTTTATGTTTATATAAGTCTTAGTTTAATTATATGTTTATATATGTAAAAGGTTAATATTATTTTTATAAAATAATATTTACTGAAAATTCCTTTAAGTTTCCAAAATTTACATTTTTAACCCTAACGATATATATTTTACACCGTTAGTCCAAAAATATATATAATTTACATTTTAGGTCAAAAAGTATCAATATTTACATTTCTCAACTCCAAGTTTTATTATTTACAGTTTCTAACCCAGAAAACTCAGATTTACAGTTTTTACCCAAAGTTTACAACTTTTGCATTTTTAGTCCCCGGTTTAAGAAATTTTGCAAATCTAGTCCAAATTTCACCAAACTTGGAATTTAGTTTTTATACTTTTTCAATAAGCTCAGAATACTCTAAGTAACTTAATTCAACTGCTTATTAGCTTATAAAGTGCTTATTTTTGATAAATGGGCCTTAACGAGACTATTACAAGGCCCGTTAATAATTTGAGATCCATTGGGCTTACGAGACCTTTGGGCCTGACCTTGGACTCATTTTAGGATGCTAAAAACACTGGAGTTGGGCTCCCAGGCCCAGTGTATCACATAAGCTTAATGGGCTTAAGATAAGCCCACGTTAACTTATTTAGTTTTATAAAAATTGTTTTGGTCGCGTAGAAAGGGGTCGGGAAAATAGGCTAAACGAGCTCATATGGTCGAATAAAAAGTGTTTCCCAATTGTTTACCAAGGTGATAATGGGGTCGAGTTATAAAATAACGTGGTCATGTATCTAGTTTTCAAATGGCAAGGTCAAAATGTAAGCAAAAACGTGATATGTATAACTTATAGAAGTTGTAAAATAATCTAAGTGTTTTAGTATGTACGTATAGGTCCAAAGTGACTTAGAAACGTGTGAGTTTTATAGTGTGTTCGTTAATATAACTTCGTATCTTTTATATATACTCGTTCATGACTTATCAAAGAAGTAGTATGATACGTAAAACATACATGTTGTTTTTATGGTTGTCGATTTGTGAGCTTCAAGTGTTTGTGCAAAATGAGACGTACGTATATAAATATGAAATAAGAAGGAAACTAAAGTCTCACCTCACCTTTCAAAGGTGGAGTAAAACAACGTGTAGGGATCGTGTAATGGTTCAATGGCTTCGTGGTTCGTTTATCCTTCCACCAAGGTTCAAGAGGCTCCAAGCTTGGCTTCTAAGGTTCGTTGTGAGGTGTGGTACTCTTGGTGATCCGTTTGTCCTCCAAAGCTTCTTGTCGTTAATAATTATAGTGTATAAGTGTAATGTGATGTTTTGTGATTGCATGTATGGTTTTATATAGTGAGTTTGAAGGGTAGAAACGGGTTGATATCACATGTGTTAGAGCATGCATGTGAGAACGAATAGTGTTGCCACAAAGGATATCCAATCGGTTTTGTACAAGGTTGTATCATGTAAGATTTCGTTTTTGTTCATTCTTGACCATGTCATAATGTTTAGAGTTCGTTTGGTTGTGATTGGGAAGTATGGGAGGTGCTAGGAAGAATCATGCCACGTTTTGGCTTATCGCTACAAGGTGAGTTTGTAGTTTTACTTTGGGTTTATTCAAGGCAGTAAACGAGCGAGTGTGTGAGTATTTAGTATCAATTTTGTTTCTATGGCACAAGGGGAGACGAGACATGTCATAATAGATGTACGCTATGTGTAGAAATCGTTAATAAATATAGGTGTTTTGTGTGTGTGTCGCGACTAGGACAAAGAAGGAAAGAAAAGAAAAAAAATATATATAAGGTGGGCTGGGCTTGTGTTGTCGGTCCAACAAGAAAAAGAAAGAAAAATTTAAAAGGGGTCCGGTTGGTTTGTTAAGTGGGTTTAAGGCCCAATGAGTTAACGGGGCCCACCTGGTGTGTTTTGAGAGTCGGGTTACGATCAATTAATATTAATGAGTAGTCTCGAGAATTTTCGTAGGTTCCGGGAATATATAAATATTGTACTTTAAATATACGAAACGTATATTATATAAACATTTAAAATATAAATATTCGCGATAATTTAGACTATCTAGGTTTGTGTGCAAGCAACGTTTCTAAGCAAAAGATAAATCATAATTTACTGTTGTGATTTATATATCAAATCTAAAAAAAAAATTTGTCATACGTAAAAGTGGGTATTTAAATAACGTAATAACTTGTAAGTATTTACTAACCGTTGGGAAAATTACGAGAGGCTACATAACCATTTTTTTGTAGGATCAAAATCCATGTTTCCCATCTTGGCACTCCTTTTAGGGGGAGTATCGACCAGGGGGAGCACGTGCATTATTCCGCTTCGCTACTCTACTTTTTGTTTCGACAAAAAGGGGGAGAAACATATATTAACCTTTAAACTTAAAATGATTTTCATCACTTAAGTAAAACAAATTTAATATAATTTTTTTTAAGTCTTAAACACTAAAATTTTGTGACTTACTTAAAAACAAAGTTTATGTTTTGTCATCAACAAAAAGGGGGAGATTGTTAATACAAATATCACCTAAAAACGTTATTTATATTTTACGATCTTTGCTATGTTTTGTTAACGACAAAATGTAAACTTTAGTTTCTAAGTAAAACATGATTTTAGTTTAAAAGACTTGCATAGTTAGACATTTGCTACATTTTACATTTCACATAAAACACAACACTTTTTATTTCTTAAAATAGAAATGTCACATCACATTTATGGTAAGTTTGTCAATATACATTTAAGGAAAGATAGTGTGTTTGACTAACCATAAGTCTTCTTGCACAAGTTTGTGTTTGACTAGTTTTTATAAGATGTGACCTTGTTGGTTTGTATGATTTATTGCAAAACCAACTGCAAGCCTGGCGGAACCCTGGGGGTACACGGGCGGAACCCATCTGAGGGTTCCGCCGTATCCGCCAGACCTGCAGAAGGTTTTGCTATAAATACCAAGCCATATGTTTGAATTTTGGTTTATCACTCTACATCATATTTTCACACACATACATTCATTCTTTCATCTAACCCTTTAACATCTCATTTCATATGTGAAGTTTCTTTTTGTAGCAAAGAAGTTCACAAGTTCATAAAAAGTTACAAGTATTCAACGCAACGTTGCAAGACTTGTTAGCTTAGCATTGTGTAGACTTTGTATAGTTTACACTTCATTTGATTGTGTATTTTCAGTAGTGATCGGTTACTATTTTAGTCCTCAAAATACAAAGTGTGACGGGAGTTGTTGTACCCTTGTAAAAGAACTAACGGGAGTGGTTGTACCCTTGTAAAAGAACTCGACATCTAGCTTAGTGTCGGTAAACGTGTATAAGCGACGTGTAAGGTTTTCTCCGCCGGTGAAAGGAGCTTGTTGACTAGTGAAAGAAACTCTCGAGTTGGATACTCGGGGCGTGGACGTAGGGCAAGGAAAAAGAGTCCTTGTAGCCGAACCACGATAAATACTCGTGTTGTGGTTTGATCGTTTCTTTCATTATACTTGCATGTTATATATTGTGTTTGTGTTCATATCTTTGATTAAACGGAAAGTTTCAAAAGATAATTAAACAAGTTTAAAGATTTTAAACGGTAAACTATTCAACCCCCCTTCTAGTTTTCCACACAAATACCTCGAATTTTGGCCTCAATCTGTTTCTCCTTTTTTCTCGCCACAAAACATATCCTTGTTTTAGCAAGGCCTCCTATTAAAGAAACATGAACAGAAGTATGTGACTATAAACGGGTATTAATGTATCAATTTCATTGGATAATTTTTTTGTAATCCAACTTTTGATGCTTACATTGAAAGCCATGTAGTCTTTTTTGTTTCGATTCTGAAACCAAGTTGATTACATGACACGATTAGAAGCTGATAGATTGACACTCACAAAAAAAATTCTTCAAATGTTGTTATAAGTTAATAAAAAATTCCTTAAAACAGTGGAAAGTTTATGAATATAACTAAGATAATAATGATCTTGTTTTGGAGATAATATAAAAGAGGTTCATGTATATTAAACGAAATGTTTTCTTTCTTTGAAGACACCAAAATTAAAGTGATGGAACTTACCAAGTGAGCATTAGTATCCGCATATCGTGTGATCAACTTGCAGATGTAGATCTGAACAAAGACTTGCTCACCTGCACACTAATTAGTCAAGAAAGTCAAATTTTATCCTAACTTTGGAACATATATGACTAAGTTTTAAATTCATACATTTGCACGCTGTCATCATAAAGTTAGATTATTTTTTAATGCTCAACCAGTAAGCACTGAATCTGTAATATCGTTTAATGTACTAATAAAAAGATGGAGTTAACTCCAAATTTGTTGCCTCCTGTGTAGTTAACTGCAACGTTGTAACCTGTTTCTTTTGCAACTGATATTTGACGTCATCACAGCTTTTCTTAACTACAAATAGCTTAAGACAGTGAGAGTCCTTATGTTGTGAACCAGATGCAATTTGTAATAGGCCTCCAACTATCAAAGCGTTTAATAATGCCATAGCCCATCCGAGGCAGACAGATGATGCGTATGGTGATTAGATATTGTTTTGACCACCGGCCTAACCCTTATAGCCTAAATCCTATAATACAAAAATACAAAAATACAAAACACAACCCTTGTGTTTTTGTTGTGAATTTTTTTCTTTGAATTGTACTCAACTACAAATACTCATATCATAACAACACGTCAAAAGGCTCTCTAAACCTTGAACTCAAAACTCATCAAATTTATAACCAAATTCATTATAGATAATTGTTAGTATTACAATAATCTGATGTTAATCTCAAGCAAGGGTTTCAAAATTTCCACCTGCATTCACAATCACAAATCAATATAATCCAAACTCAATCAATTGATAATCGATAAAGCCCATAAATGTAAGATAATGTGGGTGTTTGGCACTGACTCCTTTCCATCCAACCAAGAAGTATGAAATAATCATCATTCTACAGGTTGTAGTTCACATGTATTAAAGTGAAATTATGTAATTCATATGTATAAAAACTCAGGGGCAGCTGGCTTTGGTTTCGTCATTATTGGCCTGCAGAGCCTAAGTATGTAATTCATTTTAGTTTCGGTTCCTCGAGTATGTAGCTAATTTCAATTTTGGACTCTAAAGGGTGGGGGTGAGGGTGGGAGAGGGATTAAGACTAAAATAATGTAGTAGAATTTAGGACCATATTGATGAAGACGATTTTCATAATTGTCACCAAAAAGGATGACTTTATAATTTACTCTAAAAGTACCGAAACTAACAACCACAAATAGGCGAGATTTACTTATATAATGATAAAAGGTGTGGTATATACCTGTCAAGTGTCTCTGATTTATTTCTAATATCAGATAGTAGAAGAACTGAATCAGCATGCTTTGGAAGCGAGTCCTGAAGTTGTTTATTCTCTCTCAACCAATTCTCTACTTTCGAATGTTGTCATTGGGCTTTTGTTAAGCGTGATGGTAATGCGGTTGCGCATAGTATATCTAGATATGCTTTAGGATATATTGTAACTTTTGTGGTCGATGGCCTTGTTCATCACGAGTCAAGTATTTGTGATCTCGTTGATGGTTCTTGATTTTGTCTGTATATTTTGTCTTTATATAAAAAAAATCACTAAACACCTGGATAGCACATGCTCCAGATTCTAAAGATGCTGAAGATGCAACTGAAACTGCTGCAGAGCCCTTCATGTAGTGAAAAATTTATTATAGCTTTTATAACAAAATATTTTAAAAAAAATTACAGCTAGATAGATGATACTATATTAGCTACTAAGCCAGTTGTGGTCTTCTGTTGATGTACGAAGATTGATCATTTCTTATCATCTAATCGATAAGTAAAAAAGGACATGTAATCCTATTAATCCAACCAAATCGATTTACAAACTACAATGTTATATACGCCTTTTAGTTGGGATATCCATATTTATAAGGTAGTCTAGATAAATTGATATGGTTATAGATAAATTGATATGGTTTCTATAGTAAAATTAGATATGAATAGCTAATCAAGCATATTAGCACATAACTATTATATAAAACAATTAATACACATTTTCACACCTGGTTTATATTTTACTTACTGAACTTGAAAGACTGCGTATGACAGAAATAAGTGGGATAAAAGAATCACTAACCTGTGCATAACTATTATATAAAACAATTAATACACATTTTCACACCTGGGTTATATTTTACTTACTGAACTTGAAAGACTACGTATGAAAGAAATAAGTGGGATAAGAGAATCACTAACCCGTGCTTTCTTTATCTTGTGTATCAAATCGCAATAGGCAAATAAGCAGTTTTTGTTAAGTCCTCTCGGAAACACTTCATAGTTTTCCACCACCAATGTTTACGACATTTCTTTGACATGTTAGTGACATTAGGATCAAAACAGGGTATTTCTTGTCAAGACCCGTTACTAACAGGGCAAGTAGATGGACAAACTACACTTGCTTTCCCTGTTTGATCCTTTTTATAAATCTTTGTTTTTCCCTTTAAATTAAAATCGCCGATAAGGCCTTTGAAGTAGCATCAACATCTTCGATATCCTATACATAGGAATTCAACATTAATTAACTTGTCAAACTATGCTACTAAGAGAAACAAAATAGTTTCAATATCATTTGAAAAGCGAAGCCTAAAAGAAGGAAAAATATTAAAACAAATCGTATGAAGGTTGGGAATTGGGACGCATAATAAGTTAATATACATGTGATCAGAATATGATATTAAGTGTTGGAGTTGATGAAACGTTCTGTGATATCTCAGGGCTGACCTTGCTACTCGTCTGCTTGTTCCCAGAGTACGCTACCATTGGGTCCGTGTAATAACAAAAATTTACCGGTGTCACTCTGATTTTGCGACCCTTAAACTGACAATACAATGCAAGTTGATATCATTGGTATCCCGTGCTCACTTGCGCGGCCCTTTTCTATGGTCGTCTTGATCAGTTGACCAACCCCTTTTTGGTCAAGAACCTATGAGCAATGCAATATAATAATGTGTGTCAATAACATTTGTCAAATATATCAATGTGAATACGTATATGTACAATAACTCGTGCTACTTACCTCAAAGAGATCATGTTGTAAAAGTCCATGCGCCAAATAAACTGGGATAAATTTGCCAACGTCATCTAGACTGTACCCAAACGTCATTTGTGTGAGATCGTTTGTTTCGAACGAAAAGAACTGCATCTGTTGCAATCTGCAATTTCAAGATATGAGATTCTGCATGAAGTGGAAGTGATGACAGATATTAAAGGTTATATACCTTATCAAAAATTAGAGAATCCCGAGGATTCTCGGTCATGGTGCCCACTTTGTACTCTAATGACAACCCCATCTCAGAGAAGATTCTGCACGAAAGAAACCAAAACAACAAACAAAGCTTACCCCCAAGTTCTTTAAATTTTTCTTGCTGCTGTAGAGTAGTTCTCAGTTCTTGAAATTCCTAAAACATATACACGTGTAATTTTGTTCCACGAAAATGATATGCACCTTTGAGTTTGAAATTTGTAAACCATATACTTTCTTGTGTCCTACTGTATTGTAACCCAAAATTCCTAAGGGGAAATAGTATTATTAGGATAGATTCGAAGTAAATTATTGGGATAGATTCGAAGTAAGCTATGTCAATACTCTAAATAATAGCACGCAAATAACATACGACTTCAAATCATTCTATAATTCAATATCTTCATTAAGATTAAAGATGGAGAGTACTACTCGATATGAATACGACTTGGCTATTGTACCTGCCTACGGCTAATCATCTTTGATTTCTTCAGCTTCTCATTGCAAAGACTTGTCCAGTGATTTGTTGTGAGCTCTCTTACCATGTACGCATTGCTCATGGTCACATGTAAATCCTCGCCATTAATCATATTTTGGCAAGCAGGGTGATACGTGCAAAGATACGAAAGAATAATATAAATTAGCCACAAAACTGAAAATTAGTTTACCTAATTTGTAGCACAAATCGGTGTTAACCGCCCATTTTGATACGCAACCCACTTTATGTATATAATTTAATTATAGGTTTACAATTGCATAAGTTGCTTCTCACTTATCTGAATTGAATGTGGAGCCAAAATAAAAATCGCAGCCTATAATACTAAATATTTATGACTTCTATATATCATGAACAATAAAAGATCAAATCCTGTATCTTAGAAACAAACTGACCAGATTTTAGAGGGTATAAAGAAGTACTTGAAGAGCAAGTTGTTCCACGTAGCTTTAGTTAACGGCTTTCAGCAAAATCACCAAATTCAGATTAATTGTATTGCGTCATTAAGTTGTCTCTTCATTAAATAACTATATTATTCTAATAATCCAAATCTCAAAGTAAAAAAAATCAACAAATCATTAAAACTCATAACAAACACCAAAAGATCAACAAAGCATTAAAAATTCATAACAACCACTAAACCATAAATAAAATTTTAGCATATAAAATCAATAAATCATCTAAACCCTATTTCATAAAATCATCTAAATCCTATTTTATATTTTAAGATAACATACCTTATTCTTATCTTAAAGGATTGAATCAAAGTTAGGTGTATGGCTTGTTTTTTTGACACCATTAACCAAACCGAATCGATTTAGTCAATGATGTCATTCAAGGCAATTAGAGTTGCAATTGATGTCTTTCTGGGGTTTGTAAATTTTGTTCAAAGGCTTGATATGTTTGTTCCAGTTTTCGTTTTAACCCGTATGGTTTTTGTAGATTGACTCCGCTTAGTTTAAAGTTTGTTTTTATTATACTTTTGACACATATGTTTTTGTACGCAATTTTTTTGGAAAACATGTATAAAACGAATTTTAATAAATTTTGGTCAAATAAAGAAATATTTGAGATTTTTATTAAACATGTTTAAAAAGAATTAAAATAAAATAAACAAATTATTACTAAATAAAGTATAAATTAATTTTTTTGAAATGGAAAATTCCCAATAGGGGTTTTGTTTTATTATATAAAAGATTCCTTGAGCTGTGTGTATCGTAAGTCCTCACAATTTTTATTATTATAATTTTTTTTAACTATAAATAATGACCTTTCGAGCAAGTCAAATCAGATTCAGTTATTGCAATGAAGATAACTTTACAAACAAAACAATTAGCTCTATTGCTTTTGATTCTTATACTTGATCATGTTCTTCAAGCAAATGCTACTTCATATGAATCATACTCAGGTAACTTTATTACTTTTTATGTTAATTACATTTTGTTTACATTTTTATTTATAAATGAAATAAACTCCTTTTGTTTGCATGTTTCAGGAGATGTGCTTACTACTCCAAGACAAATGCTTAGATCGCATGTGATAACATTGTCCGCGTCTAAACTTGAACAACCGCGAAGTAACGTTATATTCACTCTAGTGTCGCCGACACTACAAGTGCGTAGGAGTTTACGTAAAGTTAAGAAACGACGTTCACCACCACCACCAAATTTTAACACATATAGGTATTTTTCACCAGCACCACCGCTTTATCGACCACCACCACCGCCTCCTCCTCCACCACGTCGTCAACCTCGGGGTTTCCCTTTCTTTTGTTCACCACCACCTCCTCCGCCGCCGCCAGCAAAAAGTTAATTATGAGGATTCATTAACATTGTGATATCAATAATTAATAGTATGATATTTCTTGATGGCACGTTTCTCGAGCATTTGCTTGTATTGTGATGATATTTAGGGTGTGTTTGTTTCGTTAAGATGTTTTGAATTTAAATCAGACTATCACATGTTACTTGTAAGAGGTGGTTATAAAGGTTTAATTTGAATAAATCATGGTGCATGTTTTTTTATATTGTAATTGTTTTAATGATTTTAATTGAATGTTATTTTAATTATATATTAAATCATAGCAATACGATTAATAAGTAGTCTATGTAAAATAAAAAAGATGTCATTTGCATTTTTGTACAAAATATGCACTCTCTGAAAACGCGATTTTTTTTTCTTTTGTGCAATTGACATTTTTACTGTAACAGCACTTGCAAAAGATGATGCATACATGTTCATTGAAAAAATTAGACGAGATTAGAATAACTATCGTATTCTTAAATATCAGCACGCCGTTAAAAGCTCTTAAAGAAATACACTTAACATTGGCATGACTAAAAGTATTCTTAAACTTAGAGCACTGGGTGCAGTGAGCACCTTCACCTCGTCATTTGGGACTCACGGGGTGTCACATCACTTTAACAAACCTCCACAACTAACTACCCTCACTAACAACTAACTTCAACTTACTCATTTGAGGCTCACCACTTCCTAAAAATACAAACTCTACAAGTATTAAAAAAAAAAAAAAAAAAAAAAAAAAAAAAAAAAAAAAAAAAAAGGGACAAAAGGACACAAATTACCTTCGTCGTGCAGACGACGAAGGGTAAACTGGCGAGGGATGAAGAGGCAAGGCGGTGTGGTGGCTAGCTTTGGCAAGGAGGTCAGGGTGGACTGGCGAGGCATGATTTCCATTACACCTAGTGCTCTTAGGCTTAAACTTGCATGTTCTTAGTTAATTTGTTTGTGAGATAGACAGCCCCTACTTAACATCAATAAATAATTTATGTGAAAAACTAGAAGGGGGGTTGAATAGTTTTACGTCTTTTTAATTTATTATGAAAACCTTTGTTTTTAAAACTTTGTTTACTTTTAAAAACTTTTGATTCGATATTATGTGAATTCAAGTCTTGCACAATATAAGCAATTATGTAACTAAGTACAAAAGTAATAATAATGTAAGTAAATAATAAGGAAGTGAGAAATGGAAAGATCTAACTGAGACACGAGTGATTTATAGTGATTCGGCTACAAGGACACCTTCCTTGCCCTACTCCACTCCCCGAGCACCTAGCTCGAGAGTTTTCTTCACTATGTCAACAAGCTCCCTTATGGCGGAGAAAACCTTACACAACTTTCGCTTACACCAATTAACGACACTAAGCTAAATGTCGAGTTCTAATCCTAGCTAGAACCAATCTCACACCACTAATCACTACACACCTTCTTCACAACTTCTTCTTCACGACTTCAATCTCTTCACTACTTCACGACTTCTATTTCTTCAAGACTTCAACTTCTTCACACCTTCTTCACAACTAATTCACAAATTGTTCACACCTAAGCACACCACTTTCTTCTTCACACCAACACTACTTATTCACACCACTATCTTCTTCACAACTTGTTTACTTACACACCTTACTAGCCTAACTCCTTATATCTGCAACTATCTAATTAATATTCACAACTTATACACAAATGAATGAATAATATACAAATGGTGATGTAGAAACAACTTAGATGAAGGGATCACACTAAGTTGTAATACTTCTTGTCTTGATGGGTAGAAGTATTCTTCTCTTGTACTTGAATGGTAGAAGCTTGAATCACTTGGAAACAAAAGCTTATGATTATATGATCAAAGGATTTATTAGAAAGATTGAGAGAGATTTTTACAGAAGTTTTTTGTGCAAAAAGGTAAGAAAAAAGTCCAGGAATAGTCCAGTATTTATAGGGGAAAATTTACTGTTCGGGAGCGTGGCCGGTCCCCTTAATTAGGTGCCGGTGGCGGTCCCCTTAATAATTAAGGGGGGGCGCCTAGTATAATTAAGGGGGCCACCCTATTAAAAAAAAATCTTCAGAATTTTTTGTCCTTTTGTGAGGAAGGTTTTAGCTGAAGAATCTAGTCATTTTTTGGGTAGAAATTTGAATTCAAAATATTTATTTTGAATAAAACATTTTTTATAAATACAAAAACATTTTGTATAGGTTTAAAAATTTTTGTCCTATTTTATAAAAAATGTAAGGTTTGTAAAAATAAAAATTCTTTTGATCATAGAATGCAATAAACACTTTGTTTATTTATACCTTAAGTGATTTGGATGTTAAGTGAATATTTACCACTAAATACTTGTGTACGACATAATTTTTAGCTCAATGGGTTTACGTTTTGTGATTATCAAAACATAGAGATATCGATAAATGTTAATAATGTTTTTATGCATTATTTATATCAACAATTTACATATAATTTCATACATAAGTTTAGGTACAAGTTTAGTCAAGCGGATTACTTTTTGATCATAATATCACACCAACAAGTAAAGTTAGGTTTAACTCTACATCTTCAAGACTTATCTTACACGTCAAGTAAATGTAGATAGCGAAAATAAAGAAAGAAAAACTATATTACAGTTTGATTGGTGCAACACACTTCACGCATGTACGTGTAAAACCTTTTTTTTTTTTTTTTTTTTAAACATTATAGAATTAATTCTTACGAGAAGATGAAAAAATAAATAAATAAATAAATAAAAGTGATTCCAACTTTTTGTTCAAATATCTTTACAATATTACTCCTATTTCATTTACATTTCACTTTACGTTCAAGTCCAGTTGTACAAAGATACACATCACGAAGACATATCTGTCATCCACATAATCGCTATCCACGATCACCTAGTTGGATCTTATGTGGAATTGCTTTAAGTTTATATTTTGGTTGTTTTTTCTCAAAAATACCAAACTACTTTTATTCTGCAGCATTTTTAGCAATGAGTATTGTTCATTATAAGTTCTTAAAGAAATACAGCTATGTTAACTAAAAATACATTTGGAACATGCATGACTGATAATACGCGACTTGGTAAAACCAATATTATTACAAGATCGAAGTGGAGATCATGCCTGGCAACGATCAATACATGTCTAAACATCATGGTACACAAACAAAAGTGCACATTTAGACAATGCACATTTTATTACAATCATACTTAGGATCTTGCTACGATTAATCCTCAATAGGAACCAACTCGATCTTGATGTCCGCAACAGTGACATCGTCGCACCCAGCCCTAGCGACCAATGTCACCAATGCATATTCTTCACCTTCAGTATTTGTGTCCTCTAATATCTCATCTAACCCGAACCTTGCTGCACTTGTCATCAACATTTTCATCTTATCGTTGTGTGGAACTTGTGAAAAACCACCCGCGTACTCTGGATCGCAAGGCGTGGTAAGTGTTCCATCCTCGACATTGTCATTCACAAACACATCGAACTTCACAAACTTGTCACTGTTGAATCTTATTCCATTTATCATCAAAATCTCATTCGCTTGTTCTTTCTCGGCTTCAGTTCTGTTCACAGCTGGCCTCTTCACACGAACCTTCAACTCTGGGTCTACACCAACTGGGAACCTCAATTGCTCCACGGTTTTCACCTTTGCAATTGATACTGTTGGACGTTTCACATTTTTGTTACGTTTTCCGGGTCGACTCTTGCGCCATGCGATCTCACCCTTTGTCACAAAGTAATCGTAGTTCAGCTTATCTAACTTGACACAATCTTTGTTGTAGACACGAACAAGGTCCTGATTCTCATCATAAAACACATATGATGCATCTCGCCAATCCTTATCTTTTGGTTCATTGTGTCCTTTAATGCCCAAATCCTTCCAGAGTTTCCACATGCGGTCGACATTCGAATGATGGACGTAAAACACAGGGTCATACCCTGCGGAATAGAAGTTACCCATGTCTTCATTATTAGGCTTTGTCGAGTCACCAACCCATCTATGCACAGCCGTGTGAGTCCCAGCTTCGACCGATCCAATCGACTTGGCACCATTTGCAACAGGCTTATCCCCAGCTACGTATTCGCCTCCAAAGAAACTCTTTGAATCAGTTCCATTTCTCACCAAATCTCGGTACACAGTGCTAAGATTACATTGTTTTTGTACTTCATTTGAAACGTCACGCTCACGGCCGTCAAAGGCGAGATCAACTAGTAGTGGTGGCTTGTGCCGAGCATCACGGTAAACATCATAAGCAGGGCTGTTTTCTGGTAAGAAAAAGTCGGGAATCGTCATTCCGCCAACAGGATCGTCCCAGTTCCAGTAAGGCAAAGCGAACGTGGGATCATTGATCAAGTTCCCGAGAATTCTCTCGTAGAAATATAGGTACCAACGATGGAACGGAAAGAAGAGCCACGAGTTATGAATCTGGATATCGATATCAGGGAAACCGCTATCGACTTGAGTATAACCACCGTTACAATAAGCACAATGAATCTTAGCTTGGCTTGCGAAGCTGTGCGGGTGGTCATCTGGGAGAGCCCTCATGGCTGCTATGGCTTTCAAGTATTTATCAACTTGCTGTTTTGTGCCCAAATGTGCGGGCCATCGGACTCGAGTTATTCTTTCTTTAGGAAACGTAAACGGTTTAACCTTCTTCCCAAGGCTAGGAGGGCAGCATTTCCCTGTCCTTATAGCAGTAGCAGTGTTAAAGCCTGATGCTGAGTCCTTGCATACGTTCGTGATATCAGGAGCCGTAATGGGACTAGCAAAGGCTGACGGGAGTGAAGTAAGGCTGGCAGCCGTATACAGGCCGCCAAGCCCAACGAGAAGGTTTCTTCGGTCTACATTATTGGGTAGTATAAGCTTTTGTGTTTCGGGTAGTATGAGTTGGTTCTCATTGTCTTCTGGTGAAGCATTGCATGAGACTTTGAAACCATGGGTTTGGTTGGTTCGAGCCTTGGAGATGAATTGTGAGTTGGTGGATGTGGCTAATTGTTTAGATGGAAATGAAGTGAATGTGGACGTTAAAGGGACTAGTGTAGAAGACATAGTTGAAGAAAAGAGAGGTGTGTCTCAATGGGTAATTTGAGCTCCTATTTATAATGGACTCGTGTACTAACAAGACAAATGTAGGTGTGAAATACGAGTATGACTTTATTATTGTCACGTTTATTTAAGTTTATATATCGCAATTTTATAAAAAGATAACATTTTTCTATTGAATTAAAAAGGATATTCTATCTTACCCATGTGTACGTGTTTACATCTTGTTAAAAAAAATTCTGATTGCTCTTCTAAAGTTATTTAATTGTCTAAAACTTTGTATTTAGATGTTTTATAAGCTAACAATTACTACAAGAAATTAAAATGACATAGCGACACACAAAAAGTTGTGATGACTAGCTAGAGGTTTCATTTTTTTACTAAAAGTGACACAGAAAACTTGTTACAATAGAAGTCGATAACGGCATTAATTTTAAAATTGGCGGGTATCGTTCTAGGCCTTTTCGTGAAAACATTTTGCCTTAAAAGAAAGTATGTAAAACCTAATTTGTGTAATATAATCACTAAATAAAAGTGAAATAGTGCTCACTTGAAAAAATGTAGGTCATATATCTTACATGTTTTCTGTGGTGCATATGAGGTGTCACTCATGACAATCTTGTTTCAACCAGTTTTGATTTTACACCAGTACGTACGTAATATAGACCAAAACTCATATTGCAAGTTGAGAGAATTATATAAATGATATTTCATTCAACTAATTACAAATGAAGGTTTACAAAGTATTTATACATCTGTCAAATGCTTAAATTAACAAATGCTAAACTACACTACTGTTACATTAGTTTATTCACTACATTACATCACAGCTAGTTAAACTATATTGATGCTTTATACAATGTGCTGAGATATACTCTTTCACAATCCATGCTTTGCTCCTCTTCACATGTTGCTCTGTTTGTGTGAGTAGTTGACTACAGAGTTGACTTTTCCACTTATACCATTATCCCCCCCCCCCCCCCCCCCTCCCACACACACAAATTGTCAAGGTGTAAGGATCACACATGCCAAGTTTGGAAAGACATTGCCTGAATGGATAAGTAGTAAGGGCCTTTGTAAGAATGTCTGCAGCTTGAGCTCTAGTAGGTATATAAGTGACTGGAATTTGTCATGCCTTGATCTTACCTCTAACAAAGTGACAATCCAGCTCAATATGCTTTGTCCTGGTGTATTCAACTGGATTGGTAGCAAGACTGATTGGGGACATGTTGTCACATAAGATTCTCACAGGTGTTGGAACACTGATATGTAGATCTTTAAGAAGTGATATTAACCAAGTGATTTCACACGAGCAATCAGCTAGGGCCCTATATTCTGCTTATGTAGAGGACCTAGAAACCACAGGTTATTTCTTAGAATGCCAAGATATAAGACTACTCCCCAGAAAAATGGCAAAGCCAGAGATAGATCTTCTTGAATTAGGACAAGTGGCCCAATTACTATCACAATAAACATGTAGAGTAGGAGAGTTATGTCTTGGTAGGAATAGTCCTTGTACTGGGCTCATCTTGATGTACTTAATAACTCTGTGAAGTGCATGAAGATGAGAGGTATGAGGTTGATGAGAAAACTGACTGAGAAGATGAGCTGCAAATGCCAGGTCTGGTCTGTTGATTGTCAAGTAGATAAGCTTGCCAACAAGAGTTCTATAATGACAAGGATTTGATAAAGGCTCACCATCTGCAAGGTTAGTTTAATTCTTGGATCAAGGGGTATCTTAGCAGGCTTCTCATTCTGAAGATTGGAAAATTCAATGAGATCCAAGGCATACTTTCTTTGAGTCGTGACTATTCCTTTTGAGTTTTTGAGGAACTCAATGCCAAGATAGTAATGTAGTGGGCCAAGATCTTTGATGCTAAAAGTGTTGTGAAGTTGATCTTTGACTTCTGAGATAAGACCAGAGTTATTGCCTGCTAATAGAATATCATCCACATAGAGCAAAAGAACCAAGGTGTCTAAGCCTTTATGATAGGTGAATAGAGATAAGTCTGCATGACTTTGAACAAATCCAATAGATAAGATGAAAGTGGTAAACTTAGTAAACCATTGTCTATTTTCCTGCTTCAAACCATATATTGACTTCTTGAGCTTGCAAACTGTGTTAGGAGGAAGTGATTGGTGGTAACCTTTTGGAACTGTCATGTACACTTATTATTCTAGATCACCATGTAGGAAAGCATTGTTGACATCAAGCTGTTGCACATACCAATTGACAGTCACCATTTTTGCAACAGGTGCAAAAGTTTCATTGTAATCTATGCCTTCCTGTTGAGTAAATCCTTGTGCAACCAACCTAGCTTTATACTTTTCCACAGACCCATCAGCATTATATTTAATTCTAAACACCCATTTGCATCCTATAGCTAGCTTAGAAGGTGGTAGTAATGTGAGTTCCCATGTGTGGTTAGACTCTAGTGCAAATAATTCCTTATTCATAGCATGTTTCCATTTGGGATGCTTACATGCTTGGGCATAAGTTATTGGTTCAGATTCTTTGTTAAGTGAATTAATGAAATGCCTTGTGATAAAACTGTGAATGTTATTATAATTAATGAAAAGTGATGTGTGATGTTTGGTAGTGGAGTTGACTGATGAAGGTTTGTAATAATGAAAATCCTTAAATTTGGTTGGAATTGTTTTGGTTCTGCAAGATTTCCTAGGTTGAGGAGGTGGTGTAGGTGTAGATGATGGTGTAGGTGATGTAGATGTAGATGATGGTGTTGTTGATGGTGCAGATGAGGTTGAAAAAGTGGTATTGCTAGGTTGTGTGTTGGTTGAGTTTGAGGGTTCTGATGTTGATGGATTTGGTGATGTAGTGGTTGAAGAATGAGTGGTATTGGTGTCAGTTGATGGAGGTGGATTGGGAGATGGTGTTGAATTGCCTGCAGGTACACTGGTTGAAGGTGGATAGAAAATGGGAGTTGGAGTGGTAATATCTGTTTGTGGTGTATGATATAGAGTGGTGGTGTGAAAAGGAAAGATTTGTTCATGAAAATTGACATGTCTGCTTACAAAGACCTTTTTGGTGTCTTGTGCTAACAGTAAGTATCCCTTTTGATGTTGTGGATAGCCAAGTAAGATGCATGGTATAACTCTTTTGCCAAACTTGTCAAGGGTATGTACTGAAGCATAGGCTTGACAACCAATCACTTTTAGATATTGAAGGTCTGGTGGTGTGTTGTAAAGTACTTCATATGGTGATTTTTTGTGTAAAACCTTAGATGGAAGTCTGTTGATTAGGTGTGTGGCAGCCATAAGACAATAACCCCAAAGGTGAATAGGAAACTTAGCTTGAAAGTGTATTGATCTAGCTACTTCTAATAAGTGTTTGTGCTTTCTTTCTGCTCTGCCATTTTGTTGGGGAGTGTTTTGACATGATGTTTGGTGAATTACTCCTTTGGTTTGAAAGAATTCAGTTAAGGTTTGATTGGTGAATTCAGTTCCATTATCACTCCTGAATATCTTGATGTTTTTGTTAAACTGTGTTTGGACATAATAAAAGAAGTTTTTGATTGTTGTTGTAGCTTGTTGTTTGGTTGGTAACAAAAATGTCCAAGTTTTCCTAGAGCAATCATCTACTAAGGTAAGAAAGTATTTGCATTGGTTAAGACAGGTATGTTTGTAAGGCCCCCATGTATCAGCATGTATAAGATCAAATATAGCACAAGCATGAGAAACACTTGTAGGAAATTGTAAAGCAGTTTGTTTTGCAACTGGACATATAGTACAATGGAGTTGAGTTACATCAGTGGTAAAGCTAGGTAATTGTTTTATTTGTTTGATTACATGAGTATATGGATGTCCTAATCTAGCATGCCAAAGGTGTAAATTGCTGGTGTGAGACAGAACAGTTGTAAAAGGAGATAGCAAAGAGCTTGTGGGTGAGGGTAAAGCATGTTCTGGCTTGATGATATACAGTGCATCAGATTGGATTCCATGGGCAATCTTCTTGTTGTTGTCCTGAAAGATGCAAGTGGCATGGTTAAATATAGCTGAGAAGTTTGTGGTTTTGGTGATTTGACTTACTAAAAGAAGATTGTTGGCAAATGAGGGTATGTAGAGAACATTTGCAGGGTAGGTTGGACTTAACTCTTACAGAACCAATGATGGTAACAGTAACTGTGTGACCATTAGGTAGTGAAACAATGATTGGAATTGTGCAGTGAATAATGTTAAACATAAGTGTGAGAGTGATGCAAATATGGTCTGTAGCTCCACTATCTACTACCCAAGCATCATTAAAAAGTCAAACACAAGAAGCTATGAATAAGTATCTACTAGCAGCTAAGAGTTTTGGGTTGTAGATACCTTGAGAATTTTGCAGCATCATCATAACTTGGTTCAATTGGTTCTGAAGTGAGTCCATTTTTGCAAAAACTGCTTCATCAACTTGTCCACTTATGGTTGACTCACTTGTTGATGCTCCATCTTGATTCACTGCTTGACCAGTCACCATATTCACATTTCTTGGCCTGATATTATACCTGTTTTGACCACTTGAACCACCATTTGACCCATTTCCATTTGGCTTAACTTTTCCATGCAAAGGATGACCTATTGGATATCCCACCAATTGGTAACATTCACTCTTGTAATGTCCCTCTTTTTTATAGTTACCACAAATAACACCAGGCTTGAAACTACTTTTCCTAGTGTTTGGGACAGTGCCTAATCTTGATGGCCTAGTATTTGAAGCTTGATTCTGAGTTTTTGAGTGCCTTGAATTGTTGAATGTTGACTTAACAGTTGGTGTTGCAAATTTGGGAATGTTTGTTTCTCTTTGCTTTTCCTCTTGTCTCAACATGGTGTATGCTTTGGTTGCATTGGGCATAGGCTGCATCAATAGAATTTAACCCCTTACATTTACAAAACACTCATCCAACCCTATGAGAAACTGTAACAACCTCTTTTTGCTTTCCCTTGATCCATTCAATCTATCATTTGCACACACACAATTACAAGTACACATGTATGGTGCTTCTAAAGCATCAATCTCATCCCATAGACCTTTTAGCTTCTGATAATACAACTCAATAGAACTGTTATTTTGCTTCAATTATGTAATATCATTAGTCAATTGATAGATTCTGTGCACATCCAATTGTGAGTAATGTTCCTGAAGTTCATTCCACAAGGCTGATGCAGAGTGCACAAAACTCAAGTTATTTCTTATTTGATCAGTAACTGTATTCAGGATCCAAGAGATGATCATATCATTGTTTCTTTCCCATAAAGCTCTTAATGATGAATTGATGTATGGTTCTGGGTACTCATTGGTAATGATTTTCAATTTGTTCTTGGCATTAAGTGCAATCATGAGGGATCTTCTCCATGAACTATAGTTGTCAGAACCAGTTAGCTTTTGGAGATCAGAATGAGGCCTGGATGATCATTTTGATGAAGAAAGAGTGGGTGATTGACTGAGTTGGTATCTTCAGAAGTGGTGTTTGGATCAGTGCTTGATGATGCCATTTTGTGGTTTCTTGATGAAATTTGATACTGGATCTATGTTATTGATGTATTTGAGTGAATTCAGTGATGAATTTGATGAATATTGATGGTGATTTGAAGGTTTTTGATGATTGTTAATGGTGGAAAATTTGGAGGGAAAATTAGTTATAGTGGTGGTCAAAGTTTGTTACGATGGTCAAACGTGACAGTTATGGTGGTTTGTTGTGATTGTTGTGGTAGTTGTTACAGAGGACCTTTTAGGTCAGCTCTGATACCATATTGCAAGTTGAGAGAATTGTAGAAATGATATTTCATTCATCTAATTACAAATGAAGGTTTAAAAAGTATTTATACATCTGTCAAATGCTTAAACTAACAAATGCTAAACTACACTACTGTTGCATTAGCTATTCACTACATTACATCACAGCTAGTTAAACTATATTGACGCTTTATACAATGTGCTAAGATATAGACTCTTTCACAATCCATGCTTTGCTCCTTTGCACATGTTGCTCTGTTTGTGTGAAGTAGAGTTGACGGCAGAGTTAATTTTTCCACTTATACCATGAACTCATATGTTCATTGTATATAAACATGCAAACACATGATAAATTAAGCAGACATATTACTTTCTCCATTCCTAGTTTTAACAAAAATTGTAAAATACTTTTAGCCAAAGCCTCTTATCTAAGAGGGCCGGGAAAAATAACGCCCCAACGGCGTTTTTGCATACGTGGACCAATTTTCACGCCGTTTTGGCGTTAACACGAGTTCCAAGGTATTTTTTTCCAACTGCGTTTCCATTTGCGTTATTTCATTAACGCGCGTTGTTGAATTTTGCATTTGGTTCAAAACACTCCCCCTAGTTTACTGTTTGAATGTATGGTGGCCAACGGCTAGTTTTTGCACACAAAAAAAAAAAAAAAAAAAAAAAAAAAAAAAAAAAAAAAAAAAACTGTTTGTTTTCAACAGCTACATTTATAAAACCCAAAAAAAAAGTTTTCTACATTCTTATAAATACTAACATATACATACAACATATACTCACCACACAAAAAAACAATTTCGGGACGTGACGATCAAAGTTTTATGAACTTGATGATGGGTTTTGGAAATCCTAACTCGAACAATGCCGGATCTTCATCAACTCCTAACCCACTTAATTTGACACCTGAACAACAACAACAAAATTTATCACTAACCCAAACTGAGCAACATACACCGCCAACACCACAAACCCAATTTTCACAAGCGGCGTCCGTGGATCCCGAAGCTACATCTCCACGAAAACATAAACGTAGAGGTAAACGGATTGCAAAAAAGCCAAAGAAAACCAATCCTCACAAGTGTATGATGAAAGAAATCCCGATGTGAGCAATACTACGTTGCGTTGGACATCGGAAGAAGAATCTTTACTTGCCGTGTGTTGGGTGGCCGTTTCCGAGGATAGTAATGTTGGAGTTTCTCAAAAGGCCAACACGTTTTGGTATCGGGTTATGAACGAGTTCAACCGGGAAAATTTCCAAAATTGTAACAAAGATATGCTATCAAGCACATGGCATACATTGAATGTAAATTGCCAAAAGTTCGAAGCGGCTTACAAACGTGCTAAACCTTTGACAAAAAGTGGGGAAGGTGAAATGGATGATATGAGGCATGCTAGACAATTCTATCGTGACGAGCACAAAGGTGTTTCGTTTGGTCAAGAGGATACGTGGTTGATTTTGAGGGCATGTACAAAATGGGACGCGCCGGAACCGATTGACTCAACCGGAGACGTCCCCGGTCAAACCAACGAAGAGCTATTCGGTCATGATGCATGACCACGTCTGATGCGTGTGATATGTCAGTGTAGCATATGGTGTTTAAGCCTTTTCAAGTTTTACATTTATATTTAGCCGACTTATTACTAACACACACACTTAACGAGCAATGTACCCGATCAATATGCATATAGTGGTAAGTAGAGTGTCGAACACTAAGAATAGAACGTAATATCTAGTTGATTTGATAAGTATTTTAATATCTAAGTTAGTTTTACAATCCTAATCTAATAAAAAGGGGTTTCAGCCTAAGAGGCTGGCACGGATTTAGTAAATAATAAAAAGTAAAACTAATGAGAACGAATCAGCGAATAGCAATCACGTACATAGATAGATAATAGAAACATGTAAGAAGACATGTCCTTATAATTAAGTAGCTTGTCACTTGTTATATTGCTAGTTTTATATGATGAGTATCGTAATCTAATTTATCTCGTTGGATCCTATATATCGGCGAGTAAACCCTTAATGATTACTTATGTTTATCCTACCTTCTAGACACTAGATAAGTAGGCGAGGAACAGGTATGGTAGCCCAGAAGACTCAACTAAACACAGAGGTTATCAAAGCACAAATATAATTCACCAAAAACATCAATCATATAAACTTTAACCGATTGGAAAGCAATTTTAAGGGGAGCAGTATGGTGGCCACAAGCCCATCAATCCCGATGGATTAAAGCTTACTAATACAATAAACAAAACTACTTAATGAATTATACACATGCAGGACCTTCTTACGGCTCTAAGATCTTCGTTTGGGGCGTGTAATGTGATGCTTCTTCGACTGAATTCGTCTCCTTAGGGTTTTCTGTACACAAAACTCGTATCTATATTGGGGTATTTATAGGTTCTGTCTAAGGGGTCGATGCGGCGCATGTTTATGACAGATGCGGCGCATCTACTTAACTTCGCGTGGGGTCCAAGTTTATTAAATTCTGGAATATTCGACACTGTCTTAAGATGCGGCGTAACTTGTTTCGCTATGCGGCGCATGTTCTTTTAACGTATTGGATAGTGATACGTGGGAATCGCACAAGGCTTTACCTCTCGAGGGATCTCGAGAAGCTTACAACCCCCACGAGGCAGTGTACCTGATCGTCGTAGTATAGTATAGTGACAAGTACCGGGGGATTGATCATTCAGCTTAGGAATAGTGTCGCTAGGATTAGAAAGCCTTCTAAATTAAATCTAGAGGTGATGGATGATTATTTTTGTATTTTATATTTTATGAAAGCAAGTAAAATCTCGGGTTTTGGAAGAGTGGGCGGAATTAGTTGCTAATCAACTAACCCAATAACTAAAGATGCAATCAAAATAAAATAAAATAAAATAAATAAAAATAAAGGTTGTGAACTTATATGGAGACAAACGTGTTTACTTAGATTTCCTTACTCCCTAACTATCTTTTACCGGTTGATTAGTATGTGTATTAATTGCGTGGATGACGGGTGTATTCCTAACAAGTCATGGGGTGACGTACGTACTTCCCCAATCCTATAAGCTCTTATCTCCTCCTACAACGATGCGTAAAGCACCCAATCATAGGGATTATAAACAGTGGCTTATGCATTAAATACTACCTTAATAACCTAGTACGCATTGGTTACATGTTTCTTAAGACGTTCAAGCAGGTTACCATTAGGAGTTTAGCCAGTTTTCTTAAGCCTAACATCGATGGAACATTCATCCCAACAATTAATAACACACCAACAATCAATAATTAATAGTTAGGTTTTATTAGATCTAAGCAAACACAAGAAAACCTAGCCTAGCATGTTAATTAAAAGACAAGTGTAAGAAATATTCAAGCAACACATAGACATATTGATTGAATTGAAAGAGTGCTTATCTCAAATTGACATGAAGGAATCAAGGGGTTAAAAACCCTTGAAAATACTGAAAAGTTCGGACTAGGGTTTCTCCAAAATATGTTGCACACTATGAATGAAAATTGTAAAACTATATATAGATTTTTTGAGGTGACGGCGTCAAGAAAGAATTTCTGACGTCGTCAACTCGCCGCCCATAATGAAATCGGATTGCCTAGATCCAGTTGTGACACCATGACGGCCTAAGGTGACGCCGTCATGTCCTTAGTGTAATCTTGTACTGGACCGTCATGGACTATAGCCACTTCCACCTCTTGTATTGCTCTTGACGCCGTCATGAAGAAACAAGTGACGCCGTCAGGTACTGTTCCCAGCAAGGAAAATTAAGACTTTGCCGTTTTCTTCACTTTTATGCTCCAAAAACGTCCAAAATGCTTCCTTTTCCAGAATTCACTCCAAAAGTACCTAAAATCACAAAAGGAACGATTTAGGGTAATATTTGATCAAATAAATTCGAATCCGGGCTTAAAAAACCCCTTAAAAGTGGTTCATTTTTCGCCTCATCAAATACCCTTACACTTGAGATTTGCTTGTCCTCAAGCAAATGAGCTTTTATTTTAATCAAAATACAAGTTAGAGGTCATTTAACACTAATATAAAAGTAATTACAACAAATAATCGTTCTACTAAAGACCAAAGACAAGCACGGAGGTCATACACTAGCACCTCACAAATAGTGTTTAGATACTCACATCTCTCGGGTGTAATAAAGTATATATCACAATATGGAAATGGAAAACATCTCTCACTACCTGTCATAGCAAATTAGATTACCATAGGCTTGAGAAAGGATCAAACCTCCACCATATGGTGTAAGCACCTAGGATAAACTATCAAAGAGGTCTTTCAAAGGGTTATAACGTTAGGTGTAGGGATATGGAATACACGGTTTTGTTGGATATAGGCAATATTTCATGGTGGCGAGTTAATCATCTTGGTTAATTACATGTACAATATGGCGTTGCTAAGCCAAGACTAGACTCGACTTAAGCTAATGAATGAAAAATAACAAAAACATAAAACAAACATAGAATGAAACGGGATGGTAGTCCGTATGTTTTTTCTCTTTTTCTTTTTCTATTTTTTTCTTTTCTTTTTCTTTTCTTTTTTCGATTTTTTTTTTTTTTTTTTTTTTTTTTGCATACACTCTTACCCTACCATCCAAAATAATACATCATAGGGAATGTACATTCCTCTTACACTTGAATTTTTACATACTTTACAATAAACTAATCTAATGACTCGAATCAAGATAATCAAAACACTTGGAGTACTTTTTAGATTAACGCACATATGGGGGTAATAAATGATGTTCTTCCCAATTACTCCATAACACAAATACTTTACCCATGAGTCCCAATCGTCCCAAAACAATATGTACAAGGATATGACTCGACTTAGCAACCATGTAACCAATTAGACAATTAACTAAGGGTTTAAACAAATGACAATAATGCACTAAAGATGAGTGCATACAAGGAAGGCTAAGGCGATTTGGTTGTACATTTAAGTGGGTTGTAACAAATTCTTCCTTTAAGTAAGATGCTTAAAGTTAGAAACGAAAAGATAGGCTCGGAGGGGTGTACTAGGGGCTTCGTGTACTAAAAATGAGTACAACGCTAAGGTGTGGGAAAAATTAATTGACTTAACTAGCCAAGTAATATGACTTAAATGGTCAAGTAATTATGATACGGGTTTAACACAAGGGTGATCCTAATGCCTCTTATTATGTAGTAAATCCTACTACACGAATGTAGTCTCACTAGCGGTCTCGGGATGCATCACTAACGCAAGTTCTATAATCTAAATGCTACCGGTACACTCATAAGCACTAATTGTAAATGCTTTTCCTATCAAATCTAAAGGCGAACCTCACATATTTGGGTGGAAAATTTTTCTGAATAGTACGGTTTCGTGCTAGTTATACAACTCCTATCCATGAGACGCTTGCTAAGGTTAAAGTTTCACTCCTAAATTTTGTAAAAAATTTTAAATTTGGTGCTAAAATTGCACTAACAAGTATTTCTCATAGTTTTATTACACACCTACCATCAAACAAAACAACCTCAAGTGCAATAGTATCCTATAAGGTATCATCATTTACCCTCCCCTTACACTTAGGATTAACATTGTCCCCAATGTTCAATTAAAGATGTAAAAGTAAAATAAGTAAAAGAATGAAAACAAATACTCCCCTAATTCGTTCGGTGTGGATAGTGAGGTAACAAGGTTAAATCTTCCTGCAAGAAAATGAACAATCAAAGCTTCCCTTCCAGAAATATAAATCATCTTCTTGTCAAACGTAACCTGTTAAACCTGAGAAAATAAACAAGGTAACCTCGCATAAAATCGGAGGCAATCTAAATATACTAGCAAGTCCTAGAAAGCAAATTAAGATATAATGTTTGTGGAAGGAATGTTTGCAGATTCCCCTGGGGTTTATAAAACTAAAGAATTAACAAAAACTTTAAGACTCCGTTAGAGAAACAAAATTAGCAAAATTTCCAGAATTTTACACATGACGCCGTCAAGAGCAAATTCTTGACGCCGTCAGAAGTGATCTGCAGAAATCTTTATGTCAAGTTTCCGGAAAATTTCTGGAAAAACCTTGTCCTATTTCCTGGAAAATCCTGCAAAATATCATTATGACTCGATACAAGCATTTGACTCTAACAAATACTAATATACATGTTCATTTATTATTGTGGAGATTCATGATCAATTTTATTCTTAGAAACAAATTTGGGGTTTCCCCTTACACCTATCTTTTTGAAAAATACCTTTGTATGAAGTTAAGATGAATTTAAACAACAAAATAAAGTATCTTCACAATTTTAGTTTGAAACATGATCTACCAACAATAAAAACAAAGCATGCATATGGAAGCAAATAACAATCAAACAAATAAAAATCACACAAAACATGGGTTGCCTCCCAAGAAGCGCTTTTCTTTATTTTACGAGTCTTGTAGCTAGACTCAAGGTCATGGGCTACATTTTCCTTTCCCACTTTTGTGACAATTCAAAACATCTAACCCAATTCTCATCACGCTTGTACTTGGGGCCTAGATTCATGCAACCCGAATAGTATGTTCGCCTCTTCTCAGAATAAACATCATCATCAATTCCTTCGTCTTTAATCTCATAAGGTCGAATCTCATCAATTGGTCAATTCTTAATTTCCTTTAATTCTTCCCTCATGTGAGGCATTATAAAAGTGATCTTTTCTATCTCATCGGTCAACTGAACTATTCCCTTCTCACAATCATAATGCATCTTAGTTATCTCAACAAAAGGTTCCCCTAGGACCATTTCTCCTAAGTGTGGATCTATAATGCCTCTAACATCTTCTAGGATTACAAAGTCGCATTGATAAGTAAAATTTCCTACAAAGATGTGTACCCCTTTCACTCTTTTGACAAAATTACAAAGTCGCTTAGGGTTATAGGGGTCTTTTCTAGGGCTTATCCTTTTATTCATTATCCAATTGTAGTAGAGCCTAGACATAATATTCATGGGTGCTTTTAAATCAATGTTTGTATGCTCTCTAGACATGTACCCAATCATGCAAGGAATTTTTATGTTCCTAAAATTATGCCTCCTAATCCATGGCGTTCTCCTATATTTTGTGGGACAAGGGTGTTGTAAAAGGAATCTATGGTAATTCAATTCTTCCGGGGTTGGGGAGAATTTTGTAAACTCAATTTCCATCTGGAGGGGTTTGTTAAATTCTTTAAATGTATTAACTTTCCTCTTTCTTTTTTTACGCACTATAAGCCTCTAGCTAACTTCTAAACGGCGATTCTCTAAATCCATAAAGACAAATCTTTTACGAACAAAGACACGAAAAAATAAGATAGACTAAAGAAAACCTAGAAATAAAAATAAAATCTTACTAAAAAGGAATCTAGCAAGTAGACCTAATTAAAAGAAATTCTAACCTAGACAATAACTATTCCCCGGGCTGCGGCGCCAAAAACTTGATACGTGGGAATCGCACCAGGCTTTACCTCTCGAGGGATCTAGAGAAGCTTACAACCCCCACGAGGCAGTGTACCTGATCGTTGTAGTATAGTATAGTGACAAGTACCGGGGGATTGATCGTTCAGCTTAGGAATAGTGTCGCTAGGATTAGAAAGCCTTCTAAATTAAATCTAGAGGTGATGGATGATTATTTTTGTATTTTATATTTTATGAAAGCAAGTAAAATCTCGGGTTTTGGAAGAGTGGGCGGAATTAGTTGCTAATCAACTAACCCAATAACTAAAGATGCAATCAAAATAAAATAAAATAAAAGAAATAAAAATAAAGGTTGTGAACTTATATGGAGACAAACGTGTTTACTTAGATTTCCTTACTCTCTAACTATCTTTTACCGGTTGATTAGTATGTGTATTAATTGCGTGGATGACGGGTGTATTCCTAACAAGTCATGGGGTGGCGTACATACTTCCCCAATCCTATAAGCTCTTATCTCCTCCTACAACGATGCGTAAAGCACCCAATCATAGGGATTATAAACAGTGGCTTATGCATTAAATACTACCTTAATAACCTAGTACGCATTGGTTACATGTTTCTTAAGACATTCAAGCAGGTTACCATTAGGAGTTTAGCCAGTTTTCTTAAGCCTAACATCGATGGAACATTCATCCCAACAATTAATAACACACCAACAACCAATAATTAATAGTTAGGTTTCATTAGATCTAAGCAAACACAAGAAAACCTAGCCTAGCATGTTAATTAAAAGACAAGTGTAAGATATATTCAAGTAACACATAGACATATTGATTGAATTGAAAGAGTACTTATCTCAAATTGACATGAAGGAATCAAGGGGTTAAAAACCCTTGAAAATACTGAAAAGTTCGGACTATGGTTTCTCCAAAATATGTTGCACACTATGAATGAAAATTATAAAACTATATATATATTTTCTGAGGTGACGGCGTCAAGAAGGAATTTCTGACGCCGTCAACTCGCCGCCCATAATGAAATTGGATTGCCTAGATCCAGTTGTGACGCCGTCATGTGTAAAATGTTCTAGGCCGTCACTAGTAAATGGACCATGACGGCCTAAGGTGACGCCGTCATGTCCTTAGTGTAATCTTGTACTGGACCGTCATGGACTTTAGCCACTTCCACCTCTTGTATTGCTCTTGACGCCGTCATGAAGAAACCAGTGACGTCGTCAGGTACTGTTCCCAGCAAGAAAAATTAAGACTTTGCCGTTTTCTTCACTTTTATGCTCCAAAAATGTTCAAAATGCTTCTTTTTCCAGAATTCACTCCAAAATTACCTAAAATTACAAAAGGAATGATTTAGGGTAATATTTGATCAAATAAATTCGAATCCGGGCTTAAAATACCCCTTAAAAGTGGTTCATTTTTCGCCTCATCAGATAGTATCTGGTGAAGTCTTTAGCTGATACGTCGCATGTTGTAAATGAGATGCGGCGTATTTTAGAGTAGATCAAGTTGATTATTCTTCGTTGAATAAAGTTTCATATGCGGCGCATGTTGTAATTGGATGTGGCGCATTCTTCAAAGCCAGGCAATGGTCTTCGAATTCATCTACGTATGGTGTTGCGACGTATCTGTTGAGAGAGATACGGCGCATCTCTGGAATTTCAGTAGACTTTTCAAATCTTGATCATTTAGCTCTATAATTCGTCCAATATCATTAACTTTCACATATTGCTTGTTTCTACCTGAGAATCACTAAAGTAAACATAAAGGCACCAATTCTCATACAAAATAATATAAAACAAGTAAATTAAATAGGATAAATGATGCTAATAAAATGTACTTATTTGATGTCATCCAATATCCCTCCACTTGAACTTTACTTGTCCTCGAGTAAACCTTTAGAATAAACATAATGAAAATGTATCCTTGATAGGATATTTTTACATTTAAGCACTTACTCATTTTATCATAATTGCACGGCCAAACACTTAACCAATTAGAAAAAAATATATATATTATTAATAAAAGCAAATCTAATCGTTTAACTGTCCGAACGTGATGAATATTCTATCATAAGCTTGACAAGGATACACATCTCCCCCACTAAAGCTAAGGAGTAAAAAGTCTAAAGTGGTAAAAAGGGTTTATGGTTCATGGGTTAAACCTAGCTTTGCTTGAACATCTCTTGCATAAACTTAGTAGATCGTTGGCGCGAGTCCTCGTTGCTTTACCTAACAGATAGTCACTAGTATGCTTCATGGATTGCTAGCGCGAGTCCTTGATCTTTTAAATGATGGATGGTCACTAATGTGTTCCTTGGATCGCTGGCGCGTTACTTTCATAACTGATGGTCACCAAGTTGCACACCAGATCGCTGGCGCATCATTTAATCAATCTTAAACTCGGATGATCACCAATTGATATACCAGATCGCTGGCGCGTTAGCTAATTAATCTAATACTCGGATGCTCACTACCTTATTCATACATTTAATATTCTTACTTGATCACCATCATATCTGGATGCTCGAAAGCTAACAACGAATATAATAATATGGTTGGGTATGGATAACATTTAGGATATAAATTGGTGTAAAAGAAAAAATACAAAATAAGAAACAAATAGATTAAAGTCCTAAGTGTGGTTAGAATACTTCCCTACTATCCCATGAATAAAACTCATATCATTGAATAACTCACGCTTTGACTCTTTTGTAACTCACGCTTTAGGTAGACACGAATTATACTCAATAAGATCCTAGACAAAGAATAAACAATCCTTAGTTGACGTTCCCATAACATCCAACTCCCTTTCAATCCATAAATATAGTACAACAATAGTGGCGATATCAACCACTTAATACAAAACTTTACATCGTTGGTTTAAATAAACTACCAACTTCTTCTTTCTTTTTTTTCTAATTTTTTTGATTTTTTTTTTAACTAAAGGTGTAAAATTTCACCACAATACCATCACAATAAATCTAAATAACTTTTTCTTACTTTTCAGACTTTCAGACATAATGTAATAGTGAAAGTAGTAAACACACGAAAAACTGACTAAAAATATACAATATGTACTTTCACTCCATTGCATTGTGCAATTTCCCAACCTAATCAAAGATAATGAATTTACGCACACGAACACAGGTAACGCAAGGAAACACACTTTGCCAAAGCAACTAACCACGGACTTAAATCTACAGGGTAGGCTAAGGTGTAAGGTGTAACGAAACATAATAACAAGGTGTAAAAATCCTAAAGGAATGGCTCTACGTGTTTTTCTAGGGGTGTCTTACTCTAAAAGTGAGAGTAAACAAGGGTTTATACGGGGGTTAACTAACTAGTGTAGTTAGTTAATATCACAAAACATATAAAGGGTTTTTGGTGTAATCCTAGAATTTTACCAATTTAGACAAGTCACTCCAATTATACTTATTATGGTGGTCTCGAATAGTATACAAGTCAAGTTTTAAAGTTTAGAAGTTACAGGCACACTCATAGATTTGTGAATTTTGAAATCACAATTTTAAAAATAAAGTCTTGTGTGCAGCTATGCAACTTAGATTAAACAAAAAAATGCTAAATTTTTTTAAATTTTGATATATTAAGTGCAAATTAAAGCATATTCTTGAAAAATAAGGACAAGTAAGATTTAAGTAAAAGTTCTAATTCTCCATCCCCCCACTTAAGTTAAACAATGTCTTCGTTGTTTATTAAAATTAAAAACAGGAAATTAAAAATAATTAGAACGAAAAACTCCCCTGATATTTGCTCGGTTTGATCCTCCATTATGCATTTGCGAGCAATAACTATAAATACCACCAATTATACACCTGAGTTTAAGAAGATCGATACTTGTACGAAATTCATTAGTGGTTAGAAAATAAAAATAAAACTAAAACTGTAAAGCATCAGGTCAATCGATGCGCCGCATCTTATTGAGGAAGATGCGCCGTATCGAGCCTGGAATCAGTACGGGTCAGAAAGATTAGATACGTCGCATCCTTAACCAGGGATGCGCTGTAATAAATAAAATGACAGAAAGTTCGTAGTTCAGAAAATAAAATGTAGAAAAATAAAGACAGATATGACCTGTGCAGTAGATACGTCGCATCTATTGATGGAGATGTGCCGCATCTGCTACAGGTCTGACAGACTCGACAGCAAAAACAGTAAAAATAAATCCGGGTTGTCTCCCGTTCAGCACTTTTTTTTATTCTAGAGTCTTCAAGTTAGACTCACGTTCAGCTTCTATTTATTGTCATTAAAGTCATCAACATCTTCTTCACATTCGTCATGCTTAGAGTGTTGAAGTTTGTGGTACTTCCATGTGTCTTCAAATGATGCTTCCTTGTCGCGTTGATTCCACCAGTAATCTTCTAAGTGCATCATAAGTTCATGTTTAAGCTCATTAAAATTTCCGAAACATTGCATAAGCCATTGGCGAAACTTGATTTCTTCATTTTCATGTTCTTCAAATTGGTTGATAAGAGAAGCTCTTGCCATAAGAGCATGAGTTTTCAAGTCCCCATCTTCAAGCTTTACATACCAATTTAAGCTTTCGCAGTAAGTCCAGTATCCGGTGCTATATAGTCCAGGAAGATTTCCTCCGTTACATTGATTCTCAGTTTTCCAATTGCAAGTCGGCCACTCAGCCCATCCATCTTTGAACCGAAATGGTTGACATGTATGGATCATATTGTTGGGTAGTTGGTCCCAAGTTTCATAATCACGCCAAGGCTCATTTTCCACCCATGGTAATTGATCGTTCCATTCATAATACCATATATTCCTTAACTACTCATCGTCCATGAATATATTGGTATCGATTTGAAGAAGATAATTGAATTCCTTGAATTGTTAACATAATGGTGTTTCATAGTTAAACACATCAATGTCAATGCTAAACAATTCTTCCATATCATCAGTTAAAGTAGAATCATCACATAATGATTCATTATCCGTTTTCGTTTCTTCATCTTCTCCTCTCATCCAATATACCCAAAGTACGTTTTTAGTGGCACGATCCATGGTTTTATGGTTGTTGAATTTACTAGCTAACCAATCCGAAAAATTATTATCATTAGGGTCGTAATTGACATCGAAGCTCATATCAACTACCCTCCTTTTCCTAATTTCCATAAACTCATCAAATTGTTTTTTAAAGCTTCGTGACAACAATGTCGTTATTATGTCAACAACTTCATGTTTTGGAGCACACTTCGGATCAATGTATTTAAGCTTCAACCAATCCCCCAAAGAAATATCAATCAATCTCACCAACCTTTTATTGAGCAAGATTTCAGCCTAAGCATATATCCTTTCTTCCTCAAGATCATCGATGTCTAATCCATAGAATTGTTCTTCATAAGGCATATAAGAAGATTTTGAAGTCTCGAAATTTTTCTTGTTATGCATCACATCATTATTTCTCATGTATTTAATTCGAAATTTCACTTCTTTTTCTTCAATATTAGTCTAGACAAATCCTTTGGATTCTATCATAGGCCATAGCTGGAGTAATTCGTCATCAGTATAGCTCATAAACAAATCATAAATGTACAAGTCATAATCAATGCTTCCCAAACGTTTAAACTCAGCAAATAGGGTTTCAAGAGGGGTTTCCCAAGTAAATAGGTCAGCATCAATCGCAAGAAAATCTTCTTCATTACTTTAAATGGTCTTGATAGAGTAAATTGGCATAGAAGTGTGAGATACTGATTCAAAAAATTCTTCAAAGAGTGGTGAATTGCAATTAATAGCATCATAGGTTTCATTCAAAATTGAATACCCATCTTCCGGATTTTCTGAATTATTATTGCCCATACGTAATGCTGGAAACTCTTTCAAGTTAATTTCATAAACTTCGCGGTCATCATCGCCCTCCAATTTCCAAAGTTTCGTAATAGGAGAACTTATGTATCTCATTGTCTCCTTTTTCTCCATAGTCAAGTACTCATTCATAGTGATATCTTCCATAGTATTCCTTGTTATAATAAGTAAATAGATCAGTAGGATTTGCCCTGATAGAAGATAATTAGTAAGGAAACGATTGTTGAAGTAAAAAGTTACTGATATCTACTGTCGATGTGCCGCATCCCAGAATTAGGATGCGTCGTATCTTATTACGTTAAAGATTAAATCAGTCTTTTATTCAGAAAAATGATACGTCGTATCTGTGAAAACAGATGCATCGTATCTCAGTTTATAAATTCGAAAATTTGTTTTTAATAAATAAATAGATGCGCCGCAACTGTCGAAACAGATGCGTCGTATCTCGTTAGGGTTTTAAAAAAATTTCTGATTAAAAACAGAATACGTCGTATCTAGGGGATAGATGCGCCGTACTTCAAATTTTAAGTTTACGCTGTATATAAAAAATAAAAAACGCAATGCGCCGTATCTGATAAATCAGATGCGTCGCATCGTTTAGATCAGCAAAATACAGCAGAGAGTAGTAATACAGAAAAAATAAAAATAAAAATTACAGAAAATAAAAATAAAAAAACAAACAAACAAACAAGAAAAATATGCAAAATATACAATGAATGCAACCTATACTAATATACAACAAAGTTAGTGGTTAGAATCTAATTAAAATACTAATCAAATAAACAGATATTAACAATTCAATCCCCGACAGCGGTGCCAAAAACTTGATGCGTGTGATATGTCAGTGTAGCATAGAGTGTTTAAGCCTTTTCAAGTATTAAATTTATATTTAGCCGACTTATTACTAACACACACACTTAACGAACAATGTACCCGATCAATATGCATATAGTGGTAAGTAAAGTGTCGAACACTAAGAATGGAACGTAATATCTAGTTTATTTGATAAGTATTTTAATATCTAATTTAGTTTTACAATCCTAATCTAATAAAAAGGGATTTCAGCCTGAGAGGCTGGCACGGATTTAGTAAATAATAAAAAGTAAAACTAATGAGAATGAATCAGCGAATAGCAATCGCGTACACAGATAGGTAATAGAAACACGTAAGAAGACATGTCCTTATAATTAAGTAGCTTGTCACTTGTTATATTGCTAGTTTTATATGATGAGTATCGTAATCTAATCTGTCTCGTTGGATCCTATATATCGGCGAGTAAACCCTTAATGATTACTTATGTTTATCCTACCTTCTAGACGCTAGATAAGTAGGTGAGGAACAGGTATGGTAGCCCAGAAGACTCAACTAAACACAAAGGTTATCAAAGCACAAATATAATTCACCAAAAACATCAATCATATAAACTTTAACCGATGGGAAAGGAATTTTAAGGGGAGCAGTACGGTGGCCACAAGCCCATCAATCCTGATGGATTAAAGCTTACTAATACAATAAACAAAACTACTTAATGAATTATACACATGCGGGACCTTCTTAAGGCTCTAAGATCTTCGTTTGGGGCGTGTAATGTGATGTTTTTTCGACTGAATTCGTCTCCTTAGGGTTTTTTGTACACAAAACTCGTATCTGTCTTGGGGTATTTATAGGTTCTGTCTGAGGGGTCGATGCGGCACATGTTAATGACAGATGCGACGCATCTACTTAACTTCGCGTGGGGTCCAAGTTTATTAAATTCTAGAATATTCGTACACCGCCTTAAGGTGCGGCGTAACTTGTTTCTCTATGCGGCGCATGTTCTTTTAACGTCTTGGATAGTATCTGGTGAAGTCTTTAGCTGATACGCCGCATGTTGTAAATGAGATGCGGCGTATTTTGGAGTAGATCAAGTTGATTATTCTTCGTTGACCAAAGTTTCATATGCGGCGCATGTTGTAATTGGATGCGGCACATTCTTCAAAGTCAGGCAATGGTTTTCGAATTCATTTAATTATGGTGTTGCGACGTATCTGTTGAGAGAGATACGGCGCATCTCTTGAATTTCAGTAGACTTTTCAAATCTTGATCATTTAGCTCCATAATTTCGTCCAATATTATTAACTTTCACCTATTGCTTGTTTTTACCTGAGAATCACTAAAGTAAACATAAAGGCACCAATTCTCATACAAAATAATATAAAACAAGTTTATTAAATAGGATAAATGATGCTAATAAAATGTATTTATTTGATGTTATCAACGTCTGGCCGGGAAAGCACGCACTGGGAAAAAACAAAAGTCTGTTACATCGACTAGCACAGGGGGAAGTGCGTCAAGCAATTGGATTCTATGACAAACGAGCTTCGACTTAGACGGGAAGCGGCCCAAGCGGCGTACGAAGCGGGTAGAGTGAAAGACGAGACGACTACGCGTTTGGAAAATTTTAAATTTCTTTGTATGAAAATGAATGACATAGATCCTAAGGAGGCGTACTGGATCAAAATGGAAAAATAAATATAATTTGAAACATCTGCCAACCGAATAGTTTAAATTATCTACTTATCGTATTTTATTTCGTATAATTTGAAACATCTGCCAACCGAATAGTTTAAATTATCACTTCGTTCTAATAAAAGGTTAGAACAGTAATTTTACAAACAAAAACCCTCGTATACCACTTCCCTCCATCTCACACACACATTCATTTCACTCTCACTCTCTCTCTCTAAACCGATCAAAATTTGGGGGAATTTTTAGGGTTTCAATTTTCAATCATCTCTAATCGATTAAAACACATAAAATTAAGGTCGAAAAGATGAATCCAACTGGTAAGTTTATCATTTATGTTTTAATTTTGTTTTAATTTTGATTAAATTTAATTTTTTGCATGCGTATTTTTTAAAACTCTTCACACCGTCACCATCAGGTACCAACTAATAAAACTCTTTTTTGTACTTTTCAAATTTATAATAACCGGGTAAACATACAAGATCTGTTGTTGAAATGTGATCGATATAATGATGCACACCAAGTGCTCGATGAAATGCTTCAACTAGATTCAGGTCATAAATGTGATAGAAATCTGGTTTTAATGGCGATTGATGATCTTCAGGTTCATCATTTAGTGCATTTTTTGTTATCAACTTATTTTTATTAGTTATCTGCTTATTTTTATTAGAGGTTCATCAGTTAGAATATTTTTTGTTATCTGCTTATTTTTATCAAAGGTTCATCAATTAGCAATGTTGCAAAAATCGTGAATCGGTATTGAGGCGGTCCGGGGCCGATTAGCAATTTTTAACCGATTAATCGGCCGATTTCCTTGTATCGGCCGATTACCTTGTAAATCTCTCCAAGTTCCAGGGCCGATTAGCAATTAATCGGCCGAGTTGGCCGATTTTTGCAACACTGTCAATTAGTGATTTTTTTTTGTTATCTGTTTACTTTTATCAGAGGTTCATCAGTTAGTGGATTTTTTGTTACATGCTTACTTTTATCCGAGGTTCATCAGTTTATGCTTTTTTGTTATATCTTTTAGTAGATGAACATATTAAATACTAGTTTATATGATTTTGTGTGTGTGTTCATTAGTTATTACATTCTTTGTTATATGCTTATTTTTTATGTTAGGTTCATCAATTTATGCTTTTTTTTTTTTTTTTTTTAATTGATGAAAATATTAGCTTAGCTATTATGTTATATCTTAGGTTCATAACTTGTTAGAATATATTAGAATAAGGTTCAGCAGTTATTGCTTGTTATCATGGTTTGCTTAGTAGGTTGCGGATTCAATAAAATAACTTGTTAGAATAGATTAGAATGAGGTTCATCAGTTATTGCTTGGATCATGGTTTACTTAGTAGCTTGCGGATTCGATAGAATAACTTGTTCGAATAGATTAGAATAAGGTTCATCAGTTATTGCTTGGAGCATGGTTTACTTAGTAGCTTACGGATTCGATAGAATAACTTGTTCGAATAGATTAGAATAAGGTTCATCAGTTATTGCTTGGATCATGGTTAACTTAGTAGCTTGCGGATTCGATAGAATAACTTGTTAGAATACATTGGAATAAGATTCAGCAGTTATTGCTTGGATCATGGTTTACTTAGTTGCTTGGATTATGGTCATCAGTTATTTGAAAGTAGGTTCATCAGTTATTGCTAATGCGTTTGATCATCAATTATTTGAAAAATAGGTTCATCAGTTATTGCTAATGCGTTTGATTATCAGTTATTTGAAAATAGGTTCATCAGTTATTGCTAGTACGTTTGATCATCAGTTATTTGAAAATAGGTTCATCAGTTATTGCTAGTACGTTTGATCATCACTTATTTGAAAATGGGTTCATCAGTTATTGGTAGTGCATTTGATCATTACTTATTTGAAAATATGTTCATCAGTTATTGCTAATACATTTGATCATCAATTATTTGAAAGTAGGTTCATCACTTATTGATAGTGCGTTTGATCATCAGTTATTTGAAAATAGGTTCATCAGTTATTGCTAGTACGTTTGATCATCAATTATTTGAAAGTAGGTTCATCAGTTATTGATAGTGCGTTTGATCATAAGTTATTTTAAAGTAGGTTCATCAGTTATTGCTAATGCGTTTGATCATCAATTATTTGAAAAATAGGTTCATCAGTTATTGCTAATGCGTTTGATTATTAGTTATTTGAAAATAGGTTCATCAGTTATTGCTAGTACGTTTGATCATCACTTATTTGAAAATAGGTTCATCAGTTATTGATAGTGCATTTGATCATCAGTTATTTGAAAATAGGTTCATCAGTTATTGCTAGTACGTTTGATCATCAATTATTTGAAAGTAGGTTCATCAGTTATTGATAGTGCGTTTGATCATCAGTTATTTGAAAATAGGTTCATCAGTTATTGCTATACGTTTGATCATCAATTATTTGAAAGTAGGTTCATCAGTTATTGATAGTGCGTTTGATCATAAGTTGTTTTAAAGTAGGTTCATCAGTTATTGCTAGTACGTTTGATCATCAATTATTTGAAAATAGGTTCATCAGTTATTGATAGTGCGTTTAATCATCAATTATTTGAAAATATGTTCATCAGTGTTTTTCTATGTTCATTGTGGTTCATCAATGTTTTAGGTAGCACAATAAGGTTTCACATAGAAAAACATTGATGAACATCAATATTCATCAGTGTTTTAGCTATATTATGTATGTTCATCAATGTTTGTTCATAAATGATCATCAATGTTCATCAGTTATTTCTACGGTCTTATTATAGATTAATCATTAATCAAACTAGTTCTTAAAATGCAGTTGATATTCGTCAACTCTCTTCTGAAAAATCCTGCAACTCAGCTTTGGAGTACTGGAATACAGAATTTTTGAACGAGTTGGACGAAATGATGTTTGGCAAAGATACAAAACAATTTGGCAAAAAAGAAACTACAGAGATTACGTGAGAGATGAGGTTTATCAAAGTGTCATGAGGTTGACGAACAGCGTAAAAAGAAAGCTAAATACACCAAGGGAATGATTAAAAATTGAAGACCCCTGAAAAATATAAAAGAGGATGACAACCTGTGATATGGAAGGATGATGGAAATCAAGATTGCCGGGAAATGGAAGGTATATTATGTTCATCAGTTGTAGTATGTCAATTTACTATATGTTCATAAGTTAAAGTGTATTATGAACTGGTGAACATATAAGTTTACTATATGTTCATCATTTTTATTATGTTGTGAGCTGATGAACATATAAGCTTATGATGAACCGATGAACATACAAGCTTATGATGTATTATGAATTGATGAACATATAACTTTACTATATGTTCATCAGTTATATCTTGTAAAACCAATTAATTAAAATTAATTGTTCATCAGTGGTTGAAGAACAACGAATGGTGGAGAGTTCGAGATTCACAAGATAGGGGAGATGAAGAAAAACTGGCTGATGCACAAGAGAGTATGAAATTCAGGAATGAACTCATAGAAGTTGTACTTGATATGTGAGTCTACCTTCTGAATGATGATGAAAGAAGCAGGAGTACTCGATCATTGAGGAAACTCTCAGTTTGGTTGAATTATATTTGGGGTACACCGGTGGTTTATTAAATTGTGGCAATGTCCTATCTGTGTTAGACAATATATTGCTAATTAATCACTTGATTTAAATAGTTCATTTGTACCTCATATGATGTGTAACTCTCAATTTGGTTGAATTGTATAAGTATTCTTGTTTTAAACTATTGTAATGTAAATAAAGATATTGTGGCTTTTATTAATCTGTCAGTTGTATGTGTGTCTGGTTGTTTAATATAACATTGTTTCAAGTCATGTGGCGTGTCAAAACTAATTCAAGTTAACAGACATTGTACAAAGATACTAATTCAAGTTAAGAGACATTGTACAAATATATGTTAATATACTATAATGTTAAAGATACTAATTCAAGTTAAGAGACATTGTACAAATATGTTAATATACTATAATGTTAGTATGCCGTTTGCTATATTTAGGCTCGAAACAAAGGCGAAGGTGAAATCAAAGAATGATTATGGATTTAACCAAATGATTAATAAAATGATTAATGGTATGTTGTTGTACAAATATTAGTGCATTTAACTCAATTTTAAAACTAAAAATCTAAGCTAGACATTTCATCAAACACGTGGTGTGCAACAAAAATGACTAAAACGTCATCTTTAACATGCGATATCTCACTCATACCATATCGAATTTGAGTGATTCAAATTTCTTGATAAAGAGTGAACAAAAATCTACAACTTTCGTGTTTTAAGTTTATCATGATTTGATACATTTAAAGGTAAAAAATATGGTCAAAAATACCAAAAATATCAAGAAAATCAAAAATCATTGAATAAGTAAAAAAAAAAAAAAAAAAAGTTTGAAATAATTAACAAGATTTATATCAAATTAAAGAGAATTAAATTTTAAAAATTTTGGTGAAATCGGTTTTTTCTAAAAGTTTGTCGTTTAAGAGATATGTGCGTTTGAAATTTGAGGTGTAAAAAGAAAAAACGGGTAATTTTACGATTTTGTCCCTATACAAATTTTTTAAATAAAATAGGGGGAGGACACTTGTCAGCGTAGGAACACTTTTTATTTGATCCTAACTCTCATTATTGTTTCTTTTTCTTTTTTTCTTTCTTTTTTTTTGTCTTTTTTTTCCACCTTTATTTTTTTCTTTTTTCTTTTATCCTTTCTCTTTTTTCTTTTTTTTTCTTTTTTTCTTCTAATTCACGTTTTTTTTCTAATAAACATTTCTTTTCGCTTTCATTAATTTTCGTCTGTTTTCATACGTTTTCGTTCGTTTTTATTTGTTTTCGCCTGTTTTCATATATTTTCGCCCGTTTTCTTACGTTTCGTCCGTTTTCATACGTTTTGCGCATTTTCAAACGTTTTCGTCCGCTTTCTTACGTTTTCGCCCGTTAACGTCGGTTTTGATAATTTTTCATATGTTTTCTTACATTTTCGTTTGTTTTCATACGTTTTCGTTCGTTTTAATACGTTTTCATCCGTTTTCTTTCGTTTTTCATATGTCTTCGTCCGTTTTCAGACGTGTTTTTACAATTTCATACGTTTGCGTCCGTTTTCATACATATTCGTCCATTTTCTTATGTTTTTGTTCGTTTTCATACGTTTTCGTCCATTTTTCAAATATTTTTGTCTTTTTCATACATGTTTTTACACTTTCATACGTTTTCTTCTGTTCTCATACATTTTCATTCGTTTTCTTACATTTTCGTCCATTTTTTATTCGTTTGATTCCGTTTTTAAACGTTTTTGGCAATTTTCAGACGTTTTCATATGTTTCTAAATATCACAAGTGATATTCTGAATATCACAAATTATATTATGAATATCACAAGTGATATTCTAAATATCACAAGTTATATTCTGAATATCACAAGTGATATTCTGTGATATTCAGAATATCACAAGTGATATTCTGAATATCACAAGTGATATTCTGAATATCATATCACAAGTGATATTCTGAATATCACAAGTGATTTTCTATGATATGCAGAATATCACAAGTGATACTATGAGTACCACAAATGATATTCTGGATATTATAAGTAATATTCTGTGATATTCAAAGTATCACAAGTGATATTCTGAATATCACAAATTATATTCTAAATATCACAAGTGATATTATGTGATATTCTAAATATCACAAGTTATATTCTGAATATCACAAGTGATATTCTTAATATCACAAGTGATTTTCTATGATATGCAGAATATCACAAGTGATACTATGAGTACCACAAATGATACTCTGGATATTATAAGTAATATTCTGTGATATTCAAAGTATCACAAGTGATATTCTGAATATCATAAGTGATTTTCTGAATTTGACAAATGGACGAATATTACTTATGATATCCAGAATATCATTTGTAGTAATCATAGTATCACTTGTGATATTCTGCATATCACAGAAAATCACTTGTGATATTCATAATATCACTCGTGATATTTTGAATATAACTTGTGATGTTTAGAATATCACTTGTGATATTCAGAATATCACTTGTGATATTTAGAAACATATGAAAACGTCTGAAAATGGCAAAAAAAACATTTAAAAACGTATGAAAACGAATGAAAATGTATGAAAACGGAAGAAAACGTATGAAAGTGTAAAAACATGTACGAAAAAGACAAAAAGGTTTGAAAACTAAGAAAACGAACAAATATGTATGAAAACGGACGAAAACGTATGAAAGCGTAAAAACACGTCTGAAAATGAACGAAGACGTATGAAAAATGGACGAATATTACTTATGATATCCAAAATATCATTTGTGGTACTCATAGTATCACTTGTGATATTCTGCATATCATAGAAAATCACTTGTGATATTCAGAATATCATGATATTCTGAATATCACAGAATATCACTTGTGAAATTCTGAATATAACTTGTCATGTTTAGAATATCACTTGTGATATTCAGAATATAACTTGTGATATTCAGAATATCGCTTGTGATATTTAGAAACATATGAAAATGTCTGAAAACGGCAAAAAAAACATTTAAAAACGGACGAAAACGAATGAAAAAACGGATGAAAATATATGAAAACGTATGAAAGTGTAAAAACATGTATGAAAAGGATGAAAATGTTTGAAAACTAGATGAAAACGAAAGAAAACGGATGAAAATATATGAAAACGAACGAAAATGTAAGAAAACGAACGAATATGTATGAAAACGGATTAAAAAAAATGTGAAAGCGTAAAAATACGTCTGAAAAAGGACGAATACGTAAGATAAATGGAAGAATATTACTTATGATATCCATAATATCATTTGTGGTAATCATAGTATCACTTGTGATATTCTGCATATCACAGAAAATCACTTGTGATATTCTGAATATCACAGAATATCACTTGTGATATTCAGAATATAACTTGTGATGTTTAGAATATCACTTGTGATATTCAGAATATAACTTGTGATATTCAGAATATCATTTGCGATATTTAGAAACAATTAAAAATGAACGAAAACGAATGAAAATGTATGAAAACGTATGAAATTATAAAAACATGTATGAAAAGGACAAAAACGTTTGAAAACTGGACGAAAACGATAGAAAACAGATGAAAACGTATGAAAACGAACGAAAACGTAAGAAAACGAACGAAAACGTAAGAAAACGAACGAATATGTAAGAAAACAGATGAAAACGTATGAAAACAGACGTGAACGGGCGAAAACGTAAGAAAGCGAACGAGAAACGTATGAAAACGGTTGAAAATATATGAAAACGGACGAAAACGTATGAAAGCGAAAAAAACGTGTATTACGAAAAAACATTTATTAGAAGAAAAAAAGACAAAAAATGGGGAAAAATGATTTAGAAACAAAACATCATAAAAAAAAAAAAAAAAAAAAAAAAAAAAAAAAAAAAAAAAAAAAAAAGGAACGTGAAAAAAGAAAGACAAAAAAATAATAAAGAAAAAAACAAAAAAGAAACAAAAAAAGAAGAAAAAAAATATGCGTGACAAAAAAAACCAAAAAGAAAGAAAGAAAAAAAAATAATAATAAAAAAGACAAAGAAAAAGGAAAAAAAAAACATGGACTTAGATTTCCAAATTTAATCTTAGGTTTATCTCAAGATCAAACTAGATGGATGGTGTGGATTTGTCCATTGGTATGCACCAAAATAAGGGTATCCAAAATAAAGTGCCTCATTACTACACTTTGTTTTATGAAGTATCTTTTCCATAATAAAATAAGTTAAGTCCATATTTATAAATAGAAATTATATTTCAAAAAAAAAAAAAAAAACGTCGAGTTAGAAATCAACTTTTAAACTACACACATACGAAACTTGTTGTAACCTATAATTGCAAATATGACAGGTTAATTTTCACGCATTAATTTGATATTACACGTCATTAATTTAATTAACACATAAGTAAAAAACAGTTTTTTGCAACTATCAACTTACTAAAATGCCCAATCTCCATCTCATATAACACGTTACGTAGTACTCCATCTCCATGCATGTAAGTGTAAATTAGAATCTAACATATAGTTACTACTGAATATATGTTCTGTCAATTTCAAAATCGTTTAAGTTTGCAAGATATTGATCATAACTTAACTGTTTATGCTAAAACTTGTGTTGGAAGAAATCCAACAAACCGATTTCTAGAGTGGAACCACGAATCAAGAACTACTCCAACAAGACTTCGGCAAAGGGTTCTGATCCCTTAATGCCGAGTGGCACCAACACACACGAGATATTTTACACTCAAACGTTTATTAAACGTGAGCAAGAAAAGAAGGTACAAATAAAACCTCACTCCCTCATCCCTATTTATAGAGAATGAAGGGGGAGAAACCTAATCCTTGGTGAACAAGGATTCTACAATTGAGGAGGTTAGGAACTTTCCTAATACATGACTAACCTCCTTAAGTTTGAGCTAAAATACAATTAACCCCCTAAACTTATATCCTAACTATTACACACTAATATTCTAACAATTTCCACCTTAGTGGTAATAGTTAGCCTTCTCCAATGCGCAACAGCTTCAACCAGTGTTGGAACCTCGGACCGGGGACCGCCTTCGTCAAGGCACCAGTAGTAATACCCGCTACTAACCTTAGCTAAAATCCTAACTCTGTAGAGAATCCCTTTAGCCATGTATCCTCCTTCAATTCTCCAGTAAGTGTCATATTGATCGAGGCAAAAGCGGTCAACCTAATTGACCAGGTGATGTGGTCAATATAGTCAAACTCCTTAGGCTCAATGCTCCGTGGAATATAGTGGTTCCCCGGGTCGTTATGTCCCGACGAGGTGTAAATTGTTATCAAACGGGCTTGTGATCGGGTGAATTTGGACAGAAAGGGGGTTTGTGTTTGATTAAAGTAAGGAATACACAAGAAAATAGCTTAAATAAGCTATATGAACAAGACTGGAATTTTAGAAAAACCAGAAACGTTTAAAACCTAAAAACGCGTACGTTCAATTTAAATTTACGTGAACGTACGAAATAAAAAGTGAAAACTGAAATCTGAAAACCCACAGGGGGTGAAAATGACTTTTTTACAAACCTAAGGATAAAAGAAAATTTTTAGAAAAAGAAAACTAATTTTTACACTAATTACCTATTTATTATTAATTAAATACTAATTAATACTAATTATTAATATTTAAATAACTTAAATACAATATAATATTATTTAATTACTAGAAAAGTGAAAATTAAATTTCCAAAATTATAAAATAACTAAAAACAATTTTTAAAATTAAAAATATGTATTTTTGTCTTTTTGTGATTTTTCTATTAATTAATTACTAATTTAATATTAATTACCTAATTAAACTAATTAAAATATAAAAATCAGAAGATGAACAGTAAAAATTCTAGAAAAATTCCTAAAATTATTTTATAACAAATGAAAGCTAGGAAAAATATAAAAACTAGGGTTTACTTTATAAAAACTAATTTTTCTATTTAATACTTAATTATTAATTAATTATTAATAAAACTAATATTAAATCTAATTAATACTAAAAGACAATGTAAATTTCTGGAAAAATTTCTAAAAATACTTTAACAGAAAATAAAATTAAGAAAAATATAAAATTTCAAACTACTTAATGAAAATATAAAAATGAAAATTAAAAAGATAAATAAAATTAAATAGAAACTATCACTTATTTTAAAACTTGAATTTTCTGGATTTTCTTTTACAAAACTCTTAAAATACTTAAAACATGAAACTTTTGTGAAGGGGAAACAGCTAGAGCTCAAGAATAAGCACTTTGAGTGCTTATTGGCTTGACAGTTGACTTTGGTCAACTGTCAAAGCTAAAAGCTTTGAGATGAGGTCTAACCTGAGATCAGGGGTGGAATTGGGTTTGTACAAGCTAATGGGACTTGTGTGAGGGTAAAACAACAAAAGTTGGTCCCTGGATAAGCTGATAAGCCCAAATAAGCAATTCCAAAAACCAAAGTTCACTCAGAAAAGGGACAAGATTGATGGGCCTTGCAGCCCAAGCAAGTGAGGTTCAAACCTCAAAATAAGCTAGGAACTATGAAGAGGGGCTTATTGGCTTTTCAAAAAGCCAATAAGCAACCTGTGAGGCCCACTATGTAAGCCAGGGGAAGCCATGAAAGTGGGGTGTTGGACTGATTATCTGTGTAGCAGGGTATTACCCTGCCCTGCAGGTGTGTTTGAACCTATGTAGGGCCCACAGTAAAAATCACAAAAATGAAATGAGGGTGGGAACTCAAAGTTCAGCTGGGAGATTGTATCATGTAGAAAGTACAAGCCTTGAATCTAACTACAAAATTCACAATAATTCACCCAATTTTTGGATTTCTGCACAAAGGCCACTATTGACTTTTTTGGAAATTAACACTGGATTGACTTTTATGAGATTCAAAGGGATCTAAACTACTTATTAAGATAAATGAACTTAGATTAAGACTAAATTAAGTGAAACTAACAAGTTTTACACTAAATCACAACTTGTGCTCCCTTGAAAACCTCTACAGTGAACTGTGAAGGGTTGAAAAAGAAATTTTGACTTTTTTAGTTTAAGCAACCAATTTAATGACTTAGAGAACTAATGTGACTCTAATATAAACTAATGAAACAGAGAACAAGGACTTTAAACAACAATTACCCACAGAACTTAGTTAAACCAAACACCCCTAAAAGTGAATAATCACACTACAACTATGATATTAAACTTACTCCTAATGCTTTTAATGCTTAAAACAGATTTAGGACATGCAGTATGATCTGTTTAAACTAAGGAATACTACAAAGAACCATAAGAACAAGAAAATGCAATACTCACTAAACTTAGGCAGTGAATCATGAAAACCTAAGCCACATGCAATCTAGTGAACAAGCAGGTTCCAAGTGGTACTACAACACCTCTTATGAATTAAATAAGTCTGAAAAACTCAAATAAGCATCACTCAAGCTAATCTACAGTACTATACTCAAATTTAGGAAATAGACTTACAATGATGCTTAAACTGAGAACCAAGTGACCAAACCATAACCTAATGCCTTTCCTGAGGCTTCTAAACCAGTACCATCACAAATCAATTATGCTTCCTTCCTTCCATCAAATCCCACAGTGAATATTTTATTTTCAAACCAATTTATTTGGAATTTTCGGAATTAATTGTGAACTTAAATAAAACACTTAGGTAACTTAAGTAAGCTTATAAATAAGCTAAAATGAGCTTATGAGAGCACTGATTACAAACTTTTATCAATTACACATGAAATTCAAATTCACACTTGTAAATTTTTGCATAAACTGGAAAATGGAATTAGAACTTGAAATTGATGTTAACAAGAGTTTAAATTACACTAATAAAACTTAATACAACAATTGAAAACTAAAGATTACATTTGAAATGGAAAAATTATAAAAACGACACTACATTATTTTACTAAAACTACTCTACACTAATTGGTACATCTTTCATCTTCCTCTTTGATTTTTATAAGCCCTGGCGAGTTTCATTGACTTTCCCACACCTTTCTAAGCCGTTGGATTGCTTCTCTTTGATCCCAACCGTTCAAACTATTTTTGGCGGGAAAAGAAGTGTGGAAGTTTATTAGTGGGTTTGGTGAGGAGATATTAATGAGGAGAGGGGGGAGGTTGGGTGTAGGTGAGAGGTATTAATGAGGTTTGGTGGAAAAATCATGGAGGAGGGGGGACATGGAGCAAGAAACCAGGGAGAGTGGAGGGGATGAACAGTGAACGGGTGTTGGAGTTTGACCTTGTGTTTGACCCTGGGGTGGGCTTTTTATATTTATTTTGGTTTTGGGCTTGGGTGATGGGTTAGGGTAGGATAGGATTTGGTATTAAAGGGTTAGGGTCCATTTGGTTTTAATAAATATCACAAGGACCAATTTGTAATTAGCTGAAAATGGAGGGGTGGAATTGTAACTGTTCCAAAGTAGTCACAAGGGTAAAAATTGCCAACTTTCATTAACCCAAGGACCAAATTTCACTTTTTCCAATTTTCAAAATTCCCAGGGACCTTTTATGCCAAAATTGAAAGTACAGGGACCAAAACTGTAATATTTGAAACTTTAGACCCAAGTATTCTATTTTGTGATTTATTGACTTTCAAAAGACTTGGGTTGACTTTTCTTTCAAAAATAAATGCATAGGGACTAATTGTGACAAGTTTTGAAACTTCGGGGACTGAAACTGCCAATTTTGCAAACTTTGATCGTTTTTCATTAGTTTTTACTCATTTTGCATCTGAAACATATAAAACACAATTTTGGAATATTTTCAGTATTTTGATGCATATTTGAGTGTTTTTGTATGTTTTTGCAGTTCAGGTTGACCAAAAATGATAAGTGTTTGAGCACTCATCACATATACTCCGCTTCAGTTGTTAACAAAGCCATCATGTACTGCAACAAAGCTTCCCAGCTCACCGCACATTCCTGTATCATAAACCCGTACATTGTGATTGATCTACCCATGATGTATTCATAATCCACAAAATCCTGTACGTCCATCTGTAATCCACGATCAAACCTATCCAACATTCCCACCTCCGTAGATGCTATGTCAGGTCTCGTGCAGACCACTTGATACTCATGACTTCCAACTGCATATATACATGACCCCTTAATCTTCTTTTCTTCATCACGATTCCTTGATAGACCATCCTCTAACGACAGCGTAGAGTGTCCCCCCAACAATATCTGAACCGACATCCCGTTGGAAAACCTGAATCGTGACACCCTCAGAGTATTACCACTCTGAGTCCTGAAGATCTCTAGACCAAGTATAATTTCCTTTGCTTCATCTAGCAAACCCTTGATAACCCAGATCTCAGCCTTGCTTTCGCAAGTAAACCCCATATAATCTATATAGAGGAATAGATATATGAACATACGTTGTGCATAGTTCCAGTAATATATGTTACTGTCGTCACTGCTTCGCCTGAAACCGTTGCTGAGCATACACATACTAGACCGAGTATCCATATCTTCTTTCATTACAGCCATCCTCTTAGAAATTACCTCACAAGCAACTGCATTCCTGAAAGTCAATGACTCATGTGCATCTTCTTTTATCACTCTAGCAACTCCTAAAGCAGCCATATTACTATCACCTCTATACCTTTCAGCAACATTACCCTCTGCACCTTCTTGACCAGGTACTCCGGTTTTCATAATGTCTGCCCCGATCTTTGCACCAAGGTGTACCTTTTTCCTGCTCATTTTCCAAGCAGTCCGTGTTTGTCTTTCCTTCAAGTTGTTTAACCTCCAACTTTCTTTGAGCCACTACAGCATGATCGTTACTCTCCTGAATTACCTCAGCTTCACGATTTTCCTGAGCTCCCTGTAGTTCCACCTCAAACCAAACACGCTTTTGAACATGTATTCCATGGACCCTTGTTTTAACACCAAGACCAAGTTGCTTGAACCCAACTTGTTTTGAACCTCCATGTTTTTGTACAATATTCTCATCGAACTTTTCGATGTTTAACCTAGTATTCATACTAGCCATTCTTCTTTAACCTTGCTACAAACCTTGTTAAGTTGCTTTTTAACCAACTTTACCAACAAGTCTCGCAAGCCGTGTGCTAAACCCACTTTCTTGTAATAGTTTGATCTACTAACCTTTAGAAAAACCCTAAAGCTTCGATCTTTCCACCTCAAGTCTACAACCTTGATATACCTTGTACTCCAAGTAATCACTTTTCTTGAATCCCAAGACAAATTTAAACCTTAGTTGTCTTCCAAGAACCACCAAGACTTGAACTCCAAGAAATCGAAAACTTGAAATTGAAACTTCTTGCAAAACCTTGTCACCTTTGAAGCTCAAAACCGAAACTTCAAGAACCTTGTGACAAAAGAAAACGATTTCCTATAACCCTAGGAGATTCGATCCACCTCCTTGCAAGACAACTTCAAGAACCTTGTTTCCCAAGTAATCTTGACTCGAAAACCTAGAAACCTTGAACCGTGTAATCTACACAACGATAGCCAAACAATAACCGAAAACGACAAAGAACACAACAACCAAACCAGAAAATTCGACAACCTATATCTCTTTCCTGGAAACTCCGATGCAAGATCCCTCCGGTGAGATCCTATATCTATGTGTCTTCAACCTACGGTTCGAATTTCGTAGAAATCCAACGGTTAACGAATCCGCAGCGCCAATTCTCCCAAACTGCGTAGTAACCGACGAACCAAACCCGGTTCACTCGTTTCTATTGTTTTAGCTCTATCCACGTTGTGTGATTTGTTCTTTTCGAACCAGGCTCCGATACCAATTGTTGAAAGAAATCCAACAAACCGATTTCTAGAGCGGAACCACGAATCAAGAACTACTCCAACAAGACCTCGGCAAAGGGTTCTGATCCCTTAATGCCGAGTGGCACCAACACACACGAGATATTTTACACTCAAACGTTTATTAAACGTGAGCAAGAAAAGAAGGTACAAATAAAACCTCACCCCCTCATCCCTATTTATAGAGAATGAAGGGGGAGAAACCTAATCCTTGGTGAACAAGGATTCTATAATTGAGGAGGTTAGGAACTTTCCTAATACATGACTAACCTCCTTAAGTTTGAGCTAAAATACAATTAACCCCCTAAACTTATATCCTAACTATTACACACTAATATTCTAACAACTTGTTTTCCCAAGTGATGATTATATGATATATATACACTTATTTTCAGGGCTTTAATAAGTGGTCTTGCGGTTGTTGAAATGGTTAGACATAAAATATGAAAGATGCAGAATCCAGGTGTATGTTACTTATCCTTTCCAGCTTTGGGGTGTGGTGTAGTGGTAGCCGCTATTCTCGGATGTGGTTATGGTGGTTATGGAGTAGTGAAAAACTAAGGAATCATGTTTGTATAATCTTTTATATGTATGTTGTTAAAATCTCCTTAATATTTTTTCAAAAGCTACTTTTTCTTAAATAATTATTTGTATCATACCTATATTCTCTTGGTTTTTGGATTTGTGAATGAGGTGAACTTAGTATTTGTTTTGCTTAGTTATCTTTAACTACTTATAATGCATAGCATTAATTACACTAAGATAGTTGAAAATTAAAGAATACAACTTTTCATGTGATGTATACAATCAATTGATGCATCAACACTTATATCAATTGAGTTATAAACACGACAATTAATGATACTCTAAAAACCCCCTTAATGAAAAATAGTTAAAATACAATTAAAAGAACTCACTGTAAAAACCAAGAGAGCTACTAAACACAAAAAACAAACAAACAAAATAAGCAAAGTTACACCAAACTTTTGTCATTGATAATAATCTCTAAACAAACAAACTAATCGGTAAAGCTATTGTAAAAAAAACATATAAATGAAACAACTTATTGGTCGAAAAAACTAAATTACAGGGTACCCGCCGCCGCATCACGCGGGTACCCTACTACTTATATGCTAATGTAAAAGATATGGATGATAATTTATTTAGCTTTATCTATTGTGTTTTGTTTAAGCTTATTTTTATGCCTATGACTCTATGAGCTTATATTTCACTATTTTTTGCCTTATTTTGAAACCTAGAAACTTATATAAGCTTATAAGTCAATGAGCTTCATAATGAATTGAAAAACACTGGGTTGCGATTACGAAATATAAGTCAAAATCACATAAGCGCTCAAGCTAAGAAAAAATAAGCTCAAACAAACACCCTAACGTATTTGTAGTAGCTAGAAAATTTGTGGTTAGTAAATTAAAATCACCATGAAATTATTTTGTAGCTAGCTAGAAAAAATAATGTTTAATAAACTAGAGTCTTCATGACATTATAGCTCTAACATATAAATTAATTTCGTGATATTATAAGTAAAAACTGATAAAACTACAAATTGTTGTATGTTAGACTTGAATAACACGATAATATGTAAAAAGTGCATTTTGGTCATTTAATCACCACGACAACATGGGTCGTTTTAGTTTTTGATGTTCATACTATTGTTATCAGAGAGTTGCACAACACCTGCTATATGAAACACATGACACACAGGAACACAGGAAGTATGTTTGACAGAAAGATCTAAGTTGCCAGGTAACACGCAAATACTTTATTGAAGAAATCTAACTCAAAAACTTTAATTGATACAATGATAATCCCTACCCTTCACGGTATATATAGACTAACCTATACGTATTATACTATAACTAGGATTGTATTAAAAGCTATCCTAAAATAATGAGGACTACTCCATATTAGGATAAACTTGGATGAGTTGGACTAGCACTCCAACTTGTTCTTCCAGAAACCTGATAACATGCCTTAAGCCACATCAGACTTCAACTCCTACTTGTATTACAATTACTGAATCTGGTACACGCCTTAGCCACAACCAAACTCAGGAATTCGCCAACAATCACCCCCTGAATTTCTGAGTCGAAGAGGGTAACTTTTTCACACCAAGTAACGATCTCATCTCCTTGAACCTTATACGCGCCAAGGCCTTCGTTAACGGATCTGCTCTTTGTTCTTCACCTGATACATGCTCTACTATTACCTGCTCCTTCTCAGTCACTTCCGCCAATAACTCCCTAAGCCAAATTGCTTGACACGCAGCTGCAGTGGCTGCCATGAACTCAGCTTCACACGAAGATAATGCCACGGTAGCTTGCTTTTGTGAGCTCCATGTAATGGGCGATGTACCAAGGTAGAAAACATGTCCAGTAGTGCTTCGTCCATCATCAATATCAACATTATGACAGCTATATCCCACTAGTCTCATGTCATTACTACGATTGTATTTAATACCAAACGATATCGTACCTTTAAGATAACGTAGAATTTTCTTGATAGCATGAGCATGTGATTCTCTTGGACTTTGCATATACTGACTAAACACTCCAACCGAGTAAGTCAAATCTGGACGAGTGTGCAAAAGGTAACGCAAACAACCTACTACCTTTCTATATCGTGTAGCTTCAACTTCTGGTTCATCTTTTGCTTTTGACAACTTGAGTCCCGGTTCCATCGGACATAAAGTTGCATTGCAATCTTCCATACCAGCTTCTTTCAAGATCTTCCTTGCATATCTCTCTTGTTTGATCTTGATGCAATCTTTTTCTTGCGATACTTCAATACCCAAGTAATAAGTTAATTCACCAAGATCCGACATTTCAAATTGAGACACCATTCTCCTTTTGAACTTGTTTATGAGGTCTAAGCTCGTTCCAGTCACGAATAAATCATCCTCATATAGACGATGATACATTCTCCATTGGGAACCTTTCTATAGACCGCCTTTTCGTGCACGCATTGTAGAAAACCCATCTCTTTTAAAGTACTATCGAGCTCCTTTCGATCACCATTTAGAAGAGCCGTTTTCATATCCAAGTGATGAATCTTCCATCCTTTCCTGGCTGCGAGAGCAATCAAAAGTCGTATGGTCTCGAGTCGAGCTACCAGTGTGAAGACTTCATCACATTCATCACGAACTGATTCATTTTCATCATCTACTGTAGCATGAACAGTAATTGGTACTGTAGCGTGAACAGTAACAAGGTTGTGAACAGTAGCTTCTGGGCTGTGAACAGTCATTCGTAGGCTGCTATTGTGACCTTTTAAGTGTTGTTCTTTTCCAGCAGCTTCCAAGTCTGAATCCTCATTAGTTCTTTTGTCCCATAACACTTTAAACGTACCATGTTCTTTTCCCGATTGGCATGTATTTTCTTTACCAACTTTTAGCTGAGCCTTATAAAGACGATTTGCACTACACGGAACCTTTATAAGCAACCTTCCATAACTATCTCGCATGGTTAAGAAATCACCTCGTATCCTAGTATCACAACCGGAAATTGTAGCTTGTCCAAAACTTATTACATTACTTCGAAGAGTGGGAATATAATAGACATCTTTCAACAATTTTTGTTCTCCATTCTTACCTTGGAACAAAATCGAGCCTTTTCCCTTTATGCTCACACACGAACCATCTCCGAACCTAACACGTCCAGTAATATTTTCATTTAATTCAGAAAAGTAAGAGTAATTTCCTGTCATGTGATTACTTGCACCATTGTCAAAATACCATACATCGTCTTCATCGGTATTTGGCTCGCACTTTGGTGGAGTGTACTTTTCTTCATTCACGAAAATCATTTCTTGAACCAGGTTCATCATAAAGAACGTACCTTCCTCATGATACACATCTTTCTCTTGGGTCTCATTAAGGTTAACTTCATGGTTTCGGTTTCGTTCAGGGCATCTTGAAGCAAAGTGTCCAAACTCATCACAACGGTAACACTGTATATGTGAGAGATCACGTTTCTCATGTTGCTTACCCTTTTGTTCATTATCATCATGGTTTTTCGAGGAGTCACGTTGACCTTGGTTTTGATTGTTGTCACGTCCACTACCTTGACCACGACCACGGCCTCGAGAGTTTGGACCACGTCCTCTTCCTCCACTTGAGTCATTATTCCTTTTGGAATTTTCGGTCCTAGCATAAAGCAACTTTTCCTGAGCATCGTTTGCTTTATCATCTTCTTTCACTCTCTCTTCATACGCTTTCAATCTAAAAACCACATCCTCAAACCCCGTTGTTTTAAGGTCTATAACTTGTTCTAGGGCTGCCACGATATGGATAAACCGTCTAGGAAGACTTGTGAGAAACTTCTTTACCAGCTTGTGTTCCGACATGACTTCTCCAAGCGTGGATGACTTAGAAGCAATACCCGATAACTTTGCAGCATATTCGTCTATGGTACCGTTATCTGACATCTTCAGATTCTCGAACTCCGTAATTAGGGTTTGAAGCCTCGCTTCCTTCACACGATCAGCCCCTAGGTTACGGGTATTGCATCCCACATCTCCTTCCCGGTTTTCAAATTCCTGATTTGCAAAATCAAATCTTCTGGGATCGATTGAAACAATAAGCCTTTAACTATATTGTTTTTCTTGGCATCGTCTGAGCCCGGATCTACCACATCCCATACTCCATGAATACCAAGAAGAACTTCCATATGCATCCTCCATATGGTATAGTTTGTTGACGTTAACATTGGGCATTGGAACGTCAAATTGGATTCCTTTGTTGGCGGTGGTGGTGGGTTAGAACCTGATGGATCTCCAGTCATCCTGGTTCTTCTGGATCGCGAATAGGTTTGTAATGGAGAATCTTCCAGCCCTTATGTCATGGCTAGAATTAGTTTAAGACAGTGAGACAATCAATAGTCAACTTACTGTCTAAGAAGAGAAAAAATTGGGCTATGATCAACTTGGGCTCCAATCACAGTGGGCTGCAATTCACGACTAACCAACAGGTTCACAGGTTTAAGTCGTTTGTTTTAAGGTTTCTGTAACCCTAAAATAGTTCACGTCTAACCACAAGATCACAGGTTAGAATCGATCTTCTCCTAGGTATTGTGACCCTAGGTATTGTAACCCTTAAACGCGGATACAAATCACCAGGAACTTCTTCACAAGCTCTGATACCAATTATTGTTATCAGAGAGTTGCACAACACCTGCTATATGAAACACACGACACACAGGAACACAGGAAGTATGTTTGACAGAAAGATCTAAGTTGCCAGGTAACACGCAAATACTTTATTGAAGAAATCTAACTCAAAAACTTCAATTGATACAATGATAATCCCTACCCTTCACGGTATATATAGACTAACCTATACGTATTAGACTATAACTAGGATTGTATTAAAAGCTATCCTAAAATAATGAGGACTACTCCATATTAGGATAAACTTGGATGAGTTGGACTAGCACTCCAACTTGTTCTTCCAGAAACCTGATAACATGCCTTAAGCCACATTAGACTTCAACTCCTACTTGTATTACAATTACTGAATCTGGTACACGCCTTAGCCACAACCAAACTCAGGAATTCGCCAACACAAACACTTTGAGTTATTTTCTTAGACAATCGTCTTTAATTTCGTAATGTCATCATTTGGTTGGATTGTGTGGTTGAAACTGTTTGTGTTGAAGTTTTGGCGGGTTACGTCTCAAGTGTCACGTCGTGGTCGGTTTTCAGCTCGTTTTCACGCTATCTACCAAGTGATAGCCCTGAGGGATATTGTGTTTGGTGGATTTGGAGGTCGAGGTTTATGTATTTGGTGGCATGAATTTTCACATTCTAAAGTTCTTGTTTGGTCAACTCGTAGTTGCTAGTCTTTAACTTTAAATCATTGTGGAACAGTGGAATAGACTTTGATGATTTGATGAACACACCTGCAGACACTAAGTCAGTTGAACAGTTGAAGCTCGTCATATAATTCATAAGCCGACACGTCACAGAAGATGACTTTACCATAGCCTGAAAGCGTGTCAACTGCTGCCTAAGTATACAGGTTTAAGAGAGAATATATTTCAAATTGAGTTTCTTGCATACTTTATACATTGACATTAAACACATACTTGTAATAAGATAGCAGCAATAAACCAAGCCAAAAAGACCAACCATCACAAAATACAAGTATCTTACATAATACCATGCACAATAATATCAATGAACAAACTCATCCATCTGCGGTTTTGACATCAAAACAGCCAGTTTTAGCTGACCATCCCGACAAAGCTTAACCGGATTCTTAAAAATAGCAACTTGAGCCGTTTTATCACCCGACAAAACCACACGAGCTATGCTAAAAGATTCACCTTTCTTAACTGCAAACTGCCACTCTTTAACTGATATCTCAAACCAGTCCTTTGATGCAGAATCTGTAGTTTTCACTTCAATGTATTCCTTTCGGTTGTTATGATCATAAACTTCAATGTCATACGGTAGCCCCGTCTCACTAGCTTCATTCACCCATTTCACAAGCTTTGACCCGTCTTTTTTAGAGTAGTAGTTGAATGCCACTTCCTCACCTCGTCTTCCTGTAAGTTGCGCCTGTTGTACATTGACTTGGCCAAGAGAAAGTTGATCATTATGACTAAAACTTGTAGGACCATCTTGGTCAACCAAAGAAGGTTCAACATTGACAGGGTTAGCCATATTGGTTACACTATCACCCTCAACATTTGAACTTGTAGAAATTTCAAGAATTTCGACCTGATTAGTTGAGGGTACTTTTAGATCCACACGTTTAGTGACATCTTGCGTCTTAGGGGCAGACTGCCAGCTGGAGGGAGGCCAGTTTTTGTTACCTCCAGTTAAGGAACTATGTTTGACAGTTCTTTTGGTGACACATGTTGTGGTTGATGTCTCCATATTCAATGTCATAGGTTGAATTGACCATATCGGTTCTTCTTCCGCCAGTTTTGGCACTTTTTGGCTATTTAAGACGAAAGTTTCTATTTGTTCTTCTGTTGAACCTGATTCGGTCATTGTTGTAATCAAGTGAAGAAAATTTGCCAAGTGCAGTTCAGGATCCCCATTGATCAGAAAACGAGTAAGCTCCATGAATACTGAATGAAAATCTGATTCACGTGTTGCATACAGAATATCATCCTATATGAATCAGCACATAAACATGTTTAGTATAAACTCAAACTTCTATAAATAGTATCGACAAGGTACGATGTCTGTAAGACATTACTAATTTCGGCTAAATTAGCTGCAATTGGTGTAAATGAACCTGATGGTAAAGTTAAGTATTTTTGACATTTTTCCTTTTGTTTACTATAAGTAGAATTTTGCAGGTGGTTATCAGTCCCAATAGTTGACACACATGTAAAAAATGAGTATAATACCTGAAGGAGGCAACTACAATCATGCCTCTTCTTTGATGCCATATTTGATCGCCTTATGATGTTCTTATAGAATAACTTTTCGACAACAACAATCTGCAGTCGATTCAGCTTTTCAAATCCTGATAGCCTGAGTTGTAGATATCTTTCCTGAAGTCTGTTACAGATGTAACGCTGGGCGTAAGGAAGAGCCCAGCTCAACAATGAAGTTTCATAGCTATTGTCAACTGGCCCATAATATATTGCTTCACGAGTAACAACCTGCAGTAGAATTTAAGAACTGATTAAATTCCACCTGGTATCATCTAGAATTATAAGATGCACATGGAAGCTGTTGCTTTTTAAATGAAGGGGGTTCAAATGTCTGTGTTAAAACTAGTTACATGATGTTAAATATTCAGAATTAGATAACCGGTTACAATAAAAGACCGTAAAATTTAGCATTTGAATGTGCTATAGCTAAGTGAAATTGTAATAACAGAAGATAAAATAAAAACAGACATTTGGACCGACAAAGACACTTTCTGCAGAAATGTTTCTGACATGAAGGTAAAAGTCACTAAGCTTCTGGTAAAAAGGGTGAATAGGTCATTTTAGTTTTTTCGCAGATAATTAGTTTTCTCGCAACAGATTATTTTGACCACCTAAATTGTTTTGTTGCAGTATTCATATGTCCTAACTTATTTCGACTTCAAGTCACAAGAATCATATAATCAGCACTAAAACACAAATCCAAACACCCAAGATTAAAAAAAATGAGAAAGATGGACAACCTCTGAGAGAGCAGAGATTCCTATTGCGTTCATGAAAGCAGAAACCTTCATTTGAAGCATTGCCTTTTCTTCATCAGTGAGTTCACACAAGCAAAAAAGATTGATAATATTCGACTCCTCAAATTCATCAGCAAGCTTTTCGTCATCACACCAACACACAAGTCCAAATGATGGATGTAAGGAAACCCATTTATCACGTGATGTCGGAAGCACCTTCATTTCCTTTTCTTCAAGATGTCGTTTCAGCATTTTAACGTCCTCAACACTTAGGGCGCCAGATTTGAGCCCGTCACTCCACATTATAATAACATCGAATACCTGTCAATAGAATTCAAAATTGAAACCAAGCCATTATGTCACACAACGTGATTCATTCTTACGTATAAAGGTAGATGCAAGTTATGTTTTTTGTATCTCTAACTAGTAGGGTGTAAAATGATACTTTTGTTGTTGCTAATCATTTTGCTATAAAAAGTAGAAATTTCTAATCATATTTAAAACACAAGTTATTTAGAAAATTGGACAAAGATCTACCTTTTTGGCGGCCTCTGATGGAGTTTCTTCAGTTGATAGATGACGTAAAAATGCAAGGTAATCAAGAAGCGGAGGGTTCTCATTTACGCCGCATTTATTAACAAAAAAGTCATGAAGGCTTGGATATAAGTTGCTTAGCATTTTGCTTTCACTTTTTGGATGGATCATACTATCATGCCAAAAGACTTCCTGTGGGGATAAAAACACACCAGAAACAGCTTCACTCGACGAAGCCGATGTAAGGGGAACAAATATTAATGATCCACTGCGTAATATTGCCATGTTAGTCTCATTTGAAGAGCCCAGTTCCTTCCATATGAATGAGTAGAACCTTGACATCTGTGATATGCTGAAGTAAGCAAACACAAACGTGTGAACATCTTGCTACGGTTAAGAGCATTTCCCTTGATTTAGAAAACGCACAAACAGATTATGAACAGTTAGTTACCTTGCTTTGAAAGATGTGGCAGATCTTTTCCAAACTTCGAGAACAGATAAAGCATCTTGAAGGGTAACAGCAATCTTAAACCCAATGCTAGTCACCAACTTCTCATTTTGAATCTGTTATATCCAAACAAAAAACCACAAACCGTAAACTTTTGCAAATTAAAAAAAAAAAAAAAAAAAAAAAAAAAAAAAAAAGTAAGTGTCAAGCAAACAGTATAAAGTTTTATTGGGAAGAGCAAATGGACCTTCGGGACGGCATAAGAAGCATTATCACCAAGAATGGCGCACACCGCATCACAATCATAGAACAAATCCTTAGGATAATAAAGCCCGTTGTCTATACTGGACACCACCCACTGAACATCACTAAGAGCACTTACCAGTGAAGATTTAAACGCTTTGCTTTCACCATCCATATTGCAATAAGCAACAGCTTTATCACTATAATATTCATCCCAAATTTCATCAAGAACCTCCAAAAGATGCTTGCATTTTTCACAATCACCGCTCGACGAAACTTTTGCTAGTAAATCAACCAATTCTCGAGACTCCCAATCAGTGACAGTTGATCCAGGTGGAATACTCTCTTTCTCCGACATCATATTTGTGAGAACAACTTGAGATGAAATAGAAACAGTTTTTTCAACTTGAACAGTTCGCACAAAATCAGTTATTCCAACTTCCTGTAAAAAACTTCTCCATTTTACCATAGATATACCAGGTGGATACATCATATAAATTTTGTCGACCTCATGCCATTTTACATCTATGCCACTGATCAACCTACTTATATCAATATGATTTCCAAAGTCATTACCGAAATGGATTTCAACCTCAGATGGTAGAGCAAAACCATGATTGGTTAAAATATAAGCTTTATTGTAAACCTCAGAGATTATGTCCTCCTGTTCAGTCCCACACTCAGAGCAACTAGATTGTAAGTGAACCATTATAAACGATAAGTACTCTGTCATGAGATCAGTATTCACTATATTTTTCTTGTCACAAATAGCTGGTAAAACATGTGCTTTTACTACCTGATGTTCAGAAAACCACTGGACACCAACTTTAGAAAGCATTTGACTTAAGTTATTGGTGATAGGGCCATCAAAAATAGCGGGATTAACAATTCGAAGATTGGAAAACAATCTTGTAAAGGCTTCAAGATTGTCCCATGAACCATTTAAACTCATCCAAATCGTACCCACTTCAATTGAACTGTAACAACCACCCAAAAGTGGAATGAAAGGCGTTTTCCTCAGGGTATTCATAATATCAGAGCCGACTTTGAAAGCATCAGAGTTCTGAATGAACATTGAATGTAATTCATTAAGCCAAGATGATAACCACTTATGGCCCATTGTTGATAAACCCTCTTTTGTACGACATAAAGAAGATAACATCTTAACCAAGATTCTAGGCCCATAACTCTCGATGCCCAATGCTCTTGCAAGTGAATCTGATAGTACTATATCCTTATTCAAGTATCCAAGACCAAGATGATTCTGAATCAAGCTATCGGGCAAAAACGTAAGAACCTGTTCATTCCAATTTCTTAGTACCCGACACGGTGGGACCCACTTCCCATTTTCACCTTCTAGAAGTAAACAGTTAGACGTGCATAGCTTTGATATGATCATTCTAGGAAGAGAAGCAAAAAATCCATGCACTTCGCCAATAAGAGGAACATAGCTCATAAAAACAGAAATGCCCTTTCCAGGACAATCCTTGAAACCAGGAAGGCTGCAGAAAGATCGCTGTGAACTCACAAACAAGTTTGGGAACTCTGATAGCAGAAACTGGTTCCATGGACTATCACCGTCAACTTCTTCTCTTGATGAAGGAAGAACAAAATCACCTTGGATTATAAATTTTAAACCATATGTTCGGAGAGGAAGAAATGCAAAAACATTTTGCTGATCTAGCTTTGGAATGTAATTACCATTTCCTGATACTTCAAGAGCAAATGCAACCGAAATTTCAGTAGTTTTGACATCGTTTCGGATACCGTTAGCCTGAAGTTCCCGAGAGTCAACAAACCAAGTCAATGTCTCATTCCCGATGGAAACATTGGTTAATCCATTTCCAGTTATTTGTTTCCTCATGATGACAAATGAATCATTAAGCATATCTCTAAACTTGATACATTGAAGACGATGAAGAAAAAGTAACAAAGATGGATGAAGATCTGAAAACATAGATTTGATGTTCTCCTCAGCAGAAGTTTCTGTTGACTTTGACTTCAACGGAAGGACAATGCATGTGTTGTAGTCGTGTGTGCTCACTTGATCAGTAGTGTCAAATGATACCAGGTTTGTGAAATAGCTGATATCACAAGGAGTTACGATTGTTGGCAAAACAAAACCGATTTGACCATCGGTTAAGTCAAACTTGATATGGAATCCATTAGAATGGATTTCTGGAGCATCAGTAACCTGCATAATCATCAAAGGAATGTTTTGAATACATCGTAGAAAAGAAAGAATTTATTTGGCTAATATTAGATAAATTCCTATACCCGAAATACTGATTTGAATCCAATGCCTTTCTTGCCAATGTACCCGGAACTAGCTGTCTTCTTGGTAGAATTTCCAACATCACAAAGCGCCCTGATGTTCTCAGCAGAAAAGCCCTGCTCATTATTCAAAACAATAATACTCTTCTCCTGAAGAATGAAAGTTAGAGTCGGCTCCACATGTCTTGGATAAACATTATCATCAGCGTTCTGAACCTATAGAAATACAAAAAATAGATCAAACATGTCATTATTGTCACAAAATATCTTATAGAAAGACCGTGTGAAATAAGATAGAAACTTACAAGCTCTAGAAGAAAATGCGAGTCTTGGGAATACAACTCTGTAGAAAGACAATGAAGTGCTCTTCCTAAACGAGCATGTTGCTTCTTTAATATGCTACTTTCTGATATTGAAATATTTGGATCCAGACCGAACTCTTCAATTCTAATAGACTCGATTATATTAGCTGCATTATTCTCTCTCTCAGAATCTAGCGTGGGCTGAATGCAACCATCATCAACACCATGCAGTGTAAGAGTCATCACACCATCTCTTTTACCGTCTTCACTAAGTTGGTTGGTTTTACGAGATGCCGTAACTTCACTTTCTGAAGAATATCTTTTCTTTTCAAGTGATTCTTTAGATTCTGATAAACATGAGCAATAATCGTTAAACCACTCCACTATGCCTAATGATAACCCGAGCTCATGGACCAACATATGATCCTCTTTACTTTTACACTCACTCAAAATCGCCAGTTGAGCATCTTTGGTAATCGGACGAAGTGCAGAAACCAATAACTCTGCTGTAAAGCGTTGAAACTCCTTTGGTATATAGCCCAAACAATCAAGAACAAATCTTGATGCAATCGGTGCGCCTTCAAAAGCATTATTTGCATGGAATTTTAATAGGGACAAAGGTACATTCCGTTCACCACCATATAAAGCAATCAAAGATACGAGCTTCACAGCTGTTTGAAAAGAAGACCCATGCAGAAAAGATTCTAGAAATGAATCCACTGTGGCTGAATGATCAAGGCGTAAAACTTTTCCATCTTTTGTTACTAAACAAAGCAGTTCCTTGGTGGTTACATTGCTCAACAGCCACCCCACAAGAGGACCCAACGAAGGTGCAAACTTATAGTCCCAACATGACCATAAACTTAAATCTACCAACATTGGAGCCTTAAGTAACAGTTCAATTACATCATTCGTGCCAACATGAGTATCTGAGAAACCTTTCTCTGCTGTAAAATCAGATAAAGTTGAAGAAAATAACACAATATTCGAGCTCACATGATCACCATTCCTGCTCAGATTAGTCAAAAGATCGACTGTAAACTCATCTTCCAGTAATGTAAGACCGGCAGAAGGGAATTGAGTCTTCAACAACTGAGAAACCATTAAGTTGTTTAATGTTTCACGCTCCCCTAAGCTATTAGCAGCTTCTGATAAGAATTCAAGCAAGTAACTTTGGATCATGCAAACTTTTATTGAAGGCTTCTCAACATTGTCTGTAAGTGTGAAGCAATCCTGCCATGTGGTAGGTAGTAGAGAAATATTTTCGCCTAAGAAAGTGAAAATGTCTCCAAATCCGAGGGTAGCAAAATCGTCAGTAGAAAAGTGTTGAGTTAGAGAAGATTCTAGCTTGCAGATTTCCCTTAATAAGACTAACTGTTTTTTCGGATAAGAGCTTATGTTATCTAAAACTTGATTGGAGACCAAAAAATATTCCTTCGCAAATGTCAGAACATCTTCAAGAGTAATGCCTGGAAAGTGACATGGTCGAAGATAATCCAGTTTTTCACCAAAACTTAAAAATTAAAACAAATAACTAGTTTCCTCTTTTCTTCGGGGTGTTTGGATGTGCGTTTTGTAAGTGTAATTGTCACTTATAAATGGAGAGCAGGTGCTATAAAAGGAAGATAGTTAAGTAAGTTTAAATGCATTTCATAACCCGTTTTGTTTCTCTTAATCTGATTATATCGTTATCAAATTCCGTTCTATTGCACATCCAAACACTCCAAATTACAACACATAGAATGAAAAATAAAAAATAGAACAAAAGGCATGTAACTTACCAGCACGACCCTTCAAAGCATGCTTACTAGCAACAAGAACGTCCTGTTCAGATGACTGAACATCTGTTTTAACATCAACATCACAGGTTGTGGAATTGGTATTTGCATGTCCCTCTTTGTTGATTTCTTCAGGAACGGAACTCATACGATCCCACAAACCAAACTTTATAGATGCAATCTGTTAAAAAAGAATCAAACTTGAGATTACACTACCTTAATGTTGAATGGTTGTATGAAATTGTCCATAGATGACTTACAGCAACATTTAGCAATCCAACATACGGATATGATGAAATCATACTATTTACAGCTTTAGTCTTCTTTTTTGGCTTCATTTGACCATGATAAAAGTCAAGCATCTTGTCATAAGCCTACAAACAAAATAAGCAATTAGAACAATGAGCTAGTGTACCATGCAAAATAACAAAAAACAAACTAAATAGAAACCAAATTTTTATGATTCGGTACAACAAAAAGTATGTGATATGTGACAAAAATCGAGTACCGACATACCTCAATTACATTCTCATCTTCACATGATTCTTTCCATATCTTAATAAACCTCCATGTATGCCCATCGACTGCATTATTATCTATATATCCTGTTTCCACATCGTCACTTAAGAACTCTGGTCTAACCTTCATCCCAGCGACCCACTTTTTAGGCGTTTTATGAATTGCATATTTCGTGCAATAACTGATTTCAGATACTTGTTTCCCTTTAAGCAGAGCAACATGATCGTTGCAACTTTTGATCTCATGGGTCAAACTACAATCCAATTCAGTATCCAGCCAAGTGCGTGGAATTTGTGAAGCTGCAGAAGGGTCAGAAGTAGATGCAGCTTCTGCATCATCATTTTTATTGTTAGCTGTGTCTTGAGCTGCATTTCCATCATCCTCCTCGTCATTAATCAGTGAGTATAAATCTAATCCAACAGAACACTTCTTTAGTACGTTTCCTTCAGATCGCCTTCCACGCATGATATATCCAATGTGCATACTGTAAATGTACATCAGCAGGAAAAAAAAGTAAAATAACCACTTTAAACACACAATCCTTTTATAATAATCTAAGTAAGTCGAGAAACACACATAAAATCCATACCCCAGACTTTGAATCCGTATGCAAAGATTTTCTCGGTTTTTCTTCCTCTTTTTTGCTATAAAATCCAATAAATCATCAACCATTGTCTTTTTCTTTTTACGAGGGAGTATGCTGAGGTAAGCAACAATTTGTTCAGTTGTAATCTTGCAGATTTCAGTGACATCAGGTCCTATCGAAAAGTAATGCACAACTAGTGGATGCTTTAAGATGGGTCCCAATTCAAGTTCTTCAAAGCTCTTGATCCCCTCATTCTCACAAATCGCCAACACCAAATCATGTAATGATGTGATCTTTTGGACCGCAACAAAACAGTGTATGAAAGAGTTGACCTACAGGATTGATAACAAATGCTCAGTTTTAATACAAACTTAATTTGCATGATTACGTAAGCAAACATGCTATACCAGAACCCACAACAATATCATATAATCTCTATGGACTATAATCAAACCCGATAGCTAGCAACAACTGTTGAATAATCACTACAATATTCCGGTAAATTTATTATCAAGTTCAGTATCTTTTTACCATATATATACAACATTTCCTAATAACATTATAACCGGTTTAGGTTACTCGGGGAGAGCGAGTCTTAGACTCACATGTACGCGGCCTAACCGAGGTGTCACCGTGAAGTTTGAATCCTAGACCATTTGTGAGGATGCCTTACCACTAAGACATTTTAAAACTGAAATCTAATAATTACAAAATTAAATAAAAAAACCTAATCACAACCAAAAAACATAGTTCTGCCTGTAACTTTTTTTCTTTTTTTAAATCTCCCTTTTAGTAAATTTTGTAGCTCCATTACTATTGTAACTTAAAATTTTATTAACAGAACGATAATTACAAAAAGAATGGGGATTTTATTATACATTAAGGCTAATATGAAGTAAAACCAAACAATAAACCAGTACCACACTACCACATTACAACCAAAATAAGTTGGATATTGTTTGAACACTCATATTCAATATGCTAATAAAAGATATATTAGTTTTTTCATTATTTTACACAAAAAAAAAGGTGCAGATTGGCGGGAACACCCTGACCCGGGTGCCTTTTGGCACCAGCCATTGTTCACCCCATAAGGAATAGCTCCGGGCAACTCTCCTGGCTTAGTGGGGCACCAACTTGAATGAGCCGAGACTCTCGTACTCTTGAGCTCTTATCCACAAAGTCTCTCCAGTGAGCCCATAAGTTTTGCGGAGGTGGGTACCTATCTTGGAGCAAAGTGCCAGGGATGGGATCCGAACCCGAGTCTATTGACTCAAGAATGAAAACCCCACCCATTGGACCAATGCCCCAGTGGTCTTTATTATTATTATGTACGCGGCTTAACTGAAGTGTCTCCGTGACCGTTTCCGGCCCTTTCCCCGAGTGAGTTTTGAATCCTAGGCCTGGCCGATGTGAGGAGGTTAATTAGGTACCTTACCACTAGGCAATTTGGTTTTGGTTAATTACATGTGAGTTATAATCAAATTAGAAATAAAATTAAAACGAGAATAATGATAAATAATCACAACAAAAGACACATTTCATATGCACCTACAAAAATAGATTCAAATTTTCTTTTCTCATTTTAATTATTTCTCTCGCCAAACATATAGCATTGAACCGTACTCAATCTCGCAAGAGCGGAGTATTATAACTAACTAGCATTAATTTAAATCTAAGTTGTAAAAAAAAAAAAAAAAAAAAAAAAAAAAAAAAAAAAAAGGTAAAATAAACTTTACCTTTGCTTCAGTAATAAAAATCTGATACAAGGAAGGAACATTCTGCATACGACACCCTAACGACTCGAACGAATCCGCTTTCAACATGACTAGAACTGCCTGCGAAACTCTCCATGCCGTTACGCTTTCGCCTGCAGCCAAAAGATCAGTGTGAGCTTTCTTAACTGCTGCATCAATCACCGCGACTTGAGACTCCGCGTTTCGGCTAGTTCCGCCTTTGTTTCGTTGCCGACGATTGTGTCCGTACATTTTTAAAATGTGTTGGTTGATCGTCGATTGGTTTTTTGGTTTTGAATTTGTTGTTTTTTGGAAGTGGGAAATGAAGGTGAGTTAAATAGTCTTTTTATGGTCGTCTAGTCTATTGGTCTTCTACTACTATACCCGGGAAAAATAGGAGCGTGCTAATGAGGTTGTGACACGTGTATGCTTTTTGATTTGTTAATCGCCATTTGCAGAAAGGAAAAAGCAACACTATCATTGCACAAAATATTTTTTTGACACTTTAGAATTAGAAAATGGGAATTTTTTTTTGCCATCTGTCATTAAATTATGGGGGTGATTTGTACACTATTCTTTTTGTCATCCATCACTAAATTATGCATAGCGGTGTTGTACTGTATGTATCACTGGTGTGATTTAGTGGTGTATAGCCAAAAAAAGATGGTGCACAAATCATTTCCCTTAAATTATGCATAGCGGTGTTGTATTGTATGCATCACTGGTGTAATTTAGTGGTGTATAGTCAAAAATAAATGGTGCACAAATCATTTCCCTTAGGGCACTGGCAACCTTGCGGGGAGTTGGGTTCGGCAAAAAGTGCCCATCGGCATGCATGGCTGCCAGCCACTCGGTGCTGCAATCGGTGTTTCACACCGAATCAGTGGGGAGAAAAACAAGAAAGAAAATGACTGTTTGGGAGTAAATGCTTGGAGTGTTTAATGTTGAGGGAAGGCTAGTCAAGGTTGCCACTAAAAATCCATGTTGAGACAATCTTAGGCATAAAATGTGTTGGGAGTAAGTGATTGGTTGTTTGCATAAAAAGTTGAGGCAACCTTAGGCAAGGTTGCCACCCCCCTTAGAAAATGGGTATGGAATAATAACGTTTGTTTGGAGGGACGGAACTTAAACGTTGTTAGCATATGGGTCAACTTAAAAAGTATGTATTTTAGGGGTGTCAATATACACTACTTTGAATTTTTTGTATTAAAAATGACTAAAACCATATACAATACGTACGTAGCGTGAAAAATTTTGAGGGGGCCACAACCTCCCTCGGTCCCTTCTAAGGGTGCGTTTGTTTAAAGGGTTTTGATATTGAGGAATGGATTCAAAGATAAATATAATTGTTTGTTTGATGGATTAGGGATTCGATTTAAGTTTGATACTCATATATTCATTCCTCATAAAAATAGTAGGTATCATCTTATTTGTGAGCCTTTTTCCATATTTCTCTCTATCACTCTTATCCATTTAATTTTACATACTATTTTTTATTATTATTATTCGAGGAGAATTATTTTACATACCAAATTTATCTTACATACAAAGGGACTCATCCTTATCATCTATTTAAAATGAAATCAATGGTTGAGATTAAAAACATTTTAATATTTCACCTATTTTTTATAATTTATATCTCCTAAACCGTTAATCGTTAAGCCAAAATAATTATATCATCGCGACGAGCATTTAATTATCTTTATATAGCGGAAACTTTGATATACTTTCGACGCAAATAAAATTTTCTTTTTTCTTTTCATTATTGAAATTTGCATAAAAACTCACATGTGATATTGGTGTTAAATAGCATATGATATCTAATATTACATGTGATATTATTGTTAAATCACATATGATATATAATATCACATGTGATATTAGTGTTAAATCGCATATGATTTTTTATGCAAATTTCAGTAACGAAAAAACCGTAAAAAACACGAAAAAAAATAATTTTGTCGAAAGTATATCGAAGTGTTTATCTAAAGAAAGATAATTAAATGTTTGTCGTAACGGTATTTTTTTTTTCGCTTCACGATTAACGGTTTGAAAGATATTAATGTTTGGAAAAAACATGAGAGTGGGTTTTTTTTAATTGTTGAGATTAATCTCATCCATTAGATCAAATAAAGATGAATGGTGAAGATTAATCTTATTATATAAAATTAATACATTAATTATATAATTTCAATTTCTTTCTCCTACTTTTCAATCAAACCATACCAAATCTAAATGTTAATCTAAATCCTTCCGCAAACCAAACGCACCATAAGTTATGTCCCTGAGTTGGATGTATGCCATTTAGAGCACAAGGTGCTATCACGTCAGTTTTCAAAAAGTACTGTCACGTCAGTTTTTCTCCTATAACTTATAACCTGTAATTTAAACATCTCTCATGTTCTTCTAAAGTTATCATATTGTAAGAGAGAATAAATTAATGTGCCTCATAGTTTAGTCAATGATTATCCCACAATTTGATTTGTTTTATCTTATTTGTTCAATATTACAAAACATAAGAGGATCTTAATCCATAATTTAACTCAAAATGAGTTTCCTTCATCACTCAATTTATAAGACACCCCCGTGCTCTACAACTTTTTTTTCTTTCATTTATCTCTACTCCTTATAATGTATTTGAGACATTATATTTTTTAAAAACTTAAAATATTAAGTTACACACCTTCTGTTATTAGTAATTGTTAAAATAAGCTTTATACACTAATTGCATATTAGATTATAACATTAAATTTGATGTTACAATAATAAAATATAACTAATATAATGAATTTAATATGTTTATAGGTAAAATTAATATGTAACTTATAAGTTTTGCATGTAATAATATGGCATGTTACTTCTTCACAATTTTACATAAACACACGATCTCAAGACATTATCATCTAGGTACTAGGGGTAGCAATTTCTGACTCGACGCAAAATCCAATCTAAAACCAGCACGAAAATTAACAGGTTCGAGTTGAGTCTAAATACATTTTGGGTCGGGTTTGTGTCGACCCATCGAACCCGTTTATTAAACATGTTAGGTTCGGGTTAGGAATAAATTAAGCGGGTTGACCCGGCAACCCGTTTAAGATTTTTTCCTTAAATTAAAACTTATTATATTGAGTTAATTACCCAAGTCGACCAAAAAAAACATGAATTCCGCTATATAGACCGCGCGACTTGGTTTTTCAGATTTCATTTGATCGACTGTTGCTTAAATGCTCGAATGGCTCGACTCCATTGGAATGTTGTCAAGTGTCATTATCGACATGCGGCTGAAAAATCAACTGTACTCGACAAATTTGTATTTTTCAAAAAAGACAAAAACCATATCGAAAAAATAAAGAAATTCAAAATTTTCATTTTAATTTCTTTTTACGAGACTTTTCTAAACGTTTAACAAGACTTTTCCAAATTTTTAACTTAATTACTCGACTTTTTAAAACTTTTAACCACACTTTAACTACAGTTAATAAACATAATTGAAACTTAGATTAAACCCAAAATAACCCTATAAACATAATTAAAACTTAGATCAAAACCAAAATAACACATCCAAATTAAGTGATTATTCTCATTATTTTCACCTCTATTTGTTCACCAGTTTCACTTATGAATTTATTTATTAATCCATATCATTTGCTTCAAATCAGATTCGCTAACTTTCATCCACCGATTTATAGTTGATTAGGTTGATTATTGTGTTAAATCTTGAATTATGATAGTATGATTTTTTTGATTTGGTTAGGGGGTATTATGATTTATAGTTGATTATAATTTTTATAATATCACTGTAACACTCATACTTATGTTCTGAATTTTTAAATATCATCGTCAGTTTTTTAATATCGCAATGAAAAAAACAATGATATTAAGTTTTTTACTACAATCGAAGTAACTTTTCTTAATATCACGGTGGGTTTTATATCAGATAGGTTACCAAACTTTGTGATTTTGTTCACCTAAGTTACCCAACTATTTTTTTGTGCAAATGGGTTACCAAACTTTGTGATTTTGTTCACCTAGGTTACTGAACATACCAAAATATACGTAATCATCACTCGAACATGTAAAAACACGACATTCATGTTACTTAACTTACCAAAAAATGTACGTTCATATTACTCGGATTACACTGAAAATATGAGGTGTATGCTACCCAAAAGTTCAGTAACCTAAGTGAACAAAAAAAAAAAGTTTGGTAACTTAGGTGAATAAAGTTGGAAAGTTGGGTAACCTATCTGATATAAAACCCATATCACGGTAGCACTCATAATCACAATCCAAATGATAGTTAAACCTAAATATGGTATGGCTTGCTTGAAAAATAGTGATTTCTTATGAACACTTGCTTTTTCATTCTTGTGGACCTTGTGTCTACACTTGGGCTCTAATCAGAACTTTATAAAGTAAAATATTATATGGCGTCACCACTAGGTATGACTTAATAATGTGAATTAGTTGCACCTCGGCAGTTTTCTGGATACAGTATTCTTTTTTACAGTAGGAGGCTGGAGTTGAGGTTGATACGATAGGGGACCTTAGCACATAATCAGAAAGAATATTAGGAAACTCGTATTGGAAAAGAAAGTGCTCATACAGAAAACACATGGACAGGTGCGTGTGTGTGTTTGTGCGTGTAGATAGAAAATTTTGAATCCTACCAACTATGATTCATGTAAATTTGGTTAACTTTTTAACTTATTTTAGGACTTAGATTCTCAAATCTTGCTTTCTTAATCTTAAAATCTACTTGCTGGAATAAAGAACCTAAAGGCCAACTTCTGTTGATTAACGGGAAAACGGAAGTTGAAGTTTGCAAAAATCTGGAAAGAGTTTGCTCACAATGAGAATAACAAAAGCAGAACCTTAAGGTGACCACTTACATTTTTGAATTTAACAAACCATTCAATTGTTTATGCGATACGGATTATGCTGATCATATAGTATAGCTATATAGAAGAGTACAAACTACATGCCTGAGCATAAATGATATCTTTTGTGCTTTCTTTTATCCGTTATTTATTGCGATTTTCATGATACATCTTGTGTTTCATCTGATTTGAATTTCTTACATTGTTGCAGGATGTGGCTTTTGTCATTGATGGATGGGCTCTTGAAATTGCAGATGTAAGGAACAAAGCTGGGTGAATATCACAGAGTGGATGAATATCAAAGAATGGATGGGCTCTTGAAATTGCAGATGTAAGCAACAAAGCCAAATGCTGCAAGTTTCTGTTTCTATGCTAATGTTTATTATGATTAGTGTAAATCGAGTGGATGAATTTGATTATTTATTGGCTGTGTCGAGCTTCGACCATACTATTTGTGTTTTCTGAGTAATATGTTAGATTTTCGCTATTACAGACTTTCTTTTATTCTAGTTTGTAAAAATACCAGTGACGAAATTCTTTTCGTCACTATCATCTCTGTGACGATATATTCGTCACTAACTGGATTAAACAGTGACGACTACTCTGGTCACAAATTAGTGAGTAAAGGTAGTTTTTCTTGTAGTGGAGGTTACTGACAAGGAAATTAAACATAATTTTTTTCATCCTGGTGATGATAAGGCACATGATACAGATCAGCAAATGTTTTGGAATTTTGTGGGTCAAGATGTTTGCAAAGCTATAAAATAGTTTTTCAAACAGGAAATGCGACACTCATAGCTCTAGTTCCAAAGCTTCAAACACCAATGAGAGTATCTG
>JARVZY010010814.1:0-33905 GCA_030686995.1 Artemisia argyi
GGTGTTTGTTTTGGCTTATATATGACCGGCTTATGGCTTATTTGGTTTTGGACTTATGTCTCATAAGCTCACTTTTGTGGCTTATTTCGACACTTTTTGGCTTATATAAGTTCATAAATGAACTTATATAAGCCAAAAAGTGCCAAAATAAGCCACAAAAGGTGAGCTTATGAAACATAAGCCCAAAACCAAATAAGCCGTAAGCCGGCTATATAAGCCGAAACAAACACCCCCTTTGTTACATTAAATGTTTATTGTTATTTGATTATTGCTAAAGAGAAGCCTAATTAGTGTGTTAAATGGTTTTAGATATGTTTATTGGTTAAACTCATATATCATTGACATGCGTTTAATTAGTACTTTTGTTTTTGATTTTGGTGAAGCTTTCGATATATGTGTTTAGCTGATCTTGATGGAAAATAGTGATGTTTTAAATTATAAGGCCTAAATTAATGGGTTTTGTTCATGAATTTAATCCCATATCTTTCAACCAAACACCTATGTAAGAGGGTGTTTGGATTTGCATATGTAGGTGCTTATTGGTTTATGCATTTTCTAAAGGTTGAAAAGTGTTCAAATTATTTGTATGTATTGGCTTGTTTGCTTAGTTTTATGAAATAATTGCTACTCTTTAATAAGCGCTGCTTATCTAAAAGTGCTTATAAGTTGTAAGCATAATCCAAAGTAACGCAGCCACAAACCATATTTGTTTTTTAAAACAGAAGTTAAATATTAATTATGTGGCTAACTTGTTTTGTGTTGATAAATGAAAGTTAACTTCATGTTATTATCATGTATGAATTCAGTTCCCAGTTGGGAGGATCCACCGTCATCTGAAGACCCGAACATCTGCTCATGGACGAGTTGGAGCCACAGCTGCTGTTTACTCTGCTGCGATTCTCGAGTACTTAACTGCAGAAGTCCTTGAATTGGCTGGGAACGCTAGCAAGGATTTGAAGGTGAAGAGGATCACTCCAAGGCACTTGCAGCTAGCCATTCGTGGAGACGAGGAGCTCGACACTCTCATCAAAGGTACCATCGCTGGAGGTGGTGTCATCCCTCACATTCACAAGTCTCTTATCAACAAAACCTCTAAAGAATGAGTCTTTCAAGCTATTAAGTTTAAACTATGTGTTAGACTCTTGACTGTGTTATTTAGATTGTAACTTATCGGGTTGTAACAAAGATTCATGTGGTATTTGTTGCTTGCTTGTTTTTTCAGTTGTAGGATGTAAGATTGATGTACATCGCATATTATCTTTTAGATTATGCTTTTGAACTTGGTAACTTTTGGTTGCATTTTTAGTACTTTAACTGCATGTTTTTTACTGTGATATCTTGTTGGTAGGATTGGGATACTTGAAATATGAAAAGAGTTGTTTTGATTTGTTAATGAATTTGAGTTCATAACGTATTCACAACTTAACAAGCTGAGGTTGTTGAGTCATGTGTATCATATGATATGATACTCTATTTTTGTTGAGTTTGAGTTAGGGGTGATCATTTCCGACCGAAAACCGAATTCCGACCGAATCCCGACACCGACCGACAAGCCCGACACCGAACCGATCATAATCGGGTCGGGACTCGGTTTGGATTTTCAGCTTATTCGGTAATCGGGTCGGGACGGGTCGGGACGGGACGGGCCAAAACCGAAGAAATAACAAACGATACCGACATCCCGACCGAATCCCGATCCCGACCAAACCGATACCGACATCCCGACTGGTAATCGGTTCGGGACTCGGTTTGGATTTTCAGCTTATTCGGTAATCGGGCTTGTCGGGTCGGGGTCGGGACCGGCCCGATGCTCACCCCTAGTTTGAGTTTTGTAAAACTGCTTGAACAATTTAAAATCTGATACTTTGATTAGACAAGTGATCAAACGACAAGCAGCTTGAGCATCGTCTAAAGGACATTAAAAAAAACCATGTATTAGAATATCAATCATGTTTGTTAGCTTGCATGCTGAAAATGAAACACAAGTGACAACCAACCAAGTTGTTGACAAGTCTTAATGGTGAATCTTTGCTCAAATGCTTTTTAGGTTTGTATGCTACATAGACCATATGATACTTTAGACATTATTTCAACTGGTTTCGATAGTGACCTGATTGTTATTTGCTGATTAAGTGGGAAGCATGGAGGAAAAACCAATAAAGTGGGAGAGGTTTTCACTGTGGGGCTCGGTATCATCTCATAAACTAAGAGGTGTCAAAGTTCTCTTCCTCTCGCTTTTGTGTATTAAACCGGTATTTTAACATACGCTACGTACTTTTTAAGAGCTTTAAACAATTTTTAGTGGCAAATACCCACACACATGACATAATGCTGTACCAATGAAAGTTGAACTAACAACCCGTGCCAAAGACGTATTAGACTATTAGTAGTAAAACTTTAAAGTTTGAACTTAAACTCAACCTACGATTAAGCTTGATTCTTGTTAGCAGTTAATCTTTATATGGATAACAAGTTGATCATAGTAAGATTAATTTGACAGTCTGACTTTAACCCAAAGTCATTTTGATAGTTAAAAATATTCAGTTTATTAAATAGCCCGAACCAAAACAAACTCCTCAGTACCCGGTTATCCTCATTTATAGTTTAGTTTCAAACTTTCAGTTCAGCATTTTTTTTGAACGCTGTATGTGTCATAAACTCATAATTAACCAACATATATAAAGTTGGCTGCTAAGTGCAAGTAACTTCTAATACAATTTCCCCACTCTCTTCCTCTCTCTCAAAGATCTCTCCAAAAGTATGGGAACAGCCATTCCATCAGCTAAGGCGATCTTCATCTCCTTTCCAACGCGGTCTCACAGGAAATCACAACAAATATTCCCCAAATCAAAAAACGGTCTCTCAGTCTTATCTGTCTTGGCACCGTCCACATCTGTCACTACTAAGGATGCTAATAGTCATAACAGTCTTAAGATCAGTACACATGATAATACTAAAGCCACCACATCCAGCAAGACTGTTTATCGTGACAACTGGTTAGAAAACATGGCAATTTCTTACCTCTCTAAAGCTTTCCAAGAAACCACTGGTTTGTTTTTATACTTTTTTATCTTCTAAGTTTCATATAAAGTTCTCATGCACACACGTATGTTTATAACCCAAAAAAAACATGACTGCAGGGATAAAAAATGACACACCTGGGTACAAAGGAATTGTAGAGGTGTCAGCCGAAGTGTATAAGAAGTATAGCCTGACAGAACAACGTGAAATTGTTCTTAAGGTACTGGATAAAGTTGTCCCTAGTTTTACACTCTTTGTGGTAAGTTCTTTGTCCTCATATTAGTATTTTTCTTATTTAAGTGTTCTTTATGCTGTTTTTGATAATTTTGCACGAGTTAGTTTGTTTACATATGATATTCTGTATGGGACAAGCAGATCAAACTGATGCCGCAAACAAAGTTTACAAGGGAGTTATTTGCTGCATTCACCACCATCTCCTTTGGTTGGCTCGTTGGTCCTAGTGAGGTAGGCGTTGTGGTTTAGTAGCTGAAAATTGCTACTAGAGGTGGTGAAATGGGCTGGTCTGGCAGGTTGGAAACATTTGAAAACGGTTAAAAATAATGCATGAGTTAAATATCTGAGTTGACCAACTGGAAACAATTTTTTTCCAAGTTTTTAAAATTTCTTTAGTCAAGCAGAATTTCACTTGTAATCTTTATGATTCAAAGTTTCAAACCTAGTGTATATTAAACAAAATGTCACAGCCAACTTTGAAGTTATAAAGTATATAACTAGTTTATGCTTAGAATTAATTGTTAAGTATTAACTTCTTTAACTAATATGGTTTTGAAGGTAAAAGAATCGGAGGTTGATGGAAAAATAGAGAAGAATGTCGTCCACATAACGAAATGCAGGTATTTTTCTATAATCTCTTGGTTGGTAGTTTAATACTACTAGACCGACAGCATATTGGTTTTTCTATAACTCTGTAATCTGTATGACAGTATGCAGTGTGATCATCAAACTTATAAAAATTATTCGCATAAATATTAGGTTTCTGGAAGAGGCTAACTGCATCGGCATATGCACAAACCAGTGCAAGATGGCAACACAAGAATTTATTAAGAAAAAATTCGGGACTCCGGTCAATATGGTTCCAAGTAAGTCAAGTCCATAAGCAAGCAATAAATTATACAATCATACATAACAGGAAAATTGCACCTAGATTTACATCTAAATAAGAGATGTAGATCATGTAGTGCACTCAAATCAATTCAAGAACTCAAACATGAATCATACAACTTAAGGGGAGTAACAGTACCCGCACTAATATATAGAAGCCTATAAACATGTATGGCGTGCGGGTCCATGTGTACTCCACTCGGGGTGCATCATGTAGAGTTTTAAAAGTGTCAGTTCCAACTTGTATCATGAAACTTGAGAGTGAATTAAGCATCTTCTATGTTTCAAATCAGTGTGCCAGTTACATTTTTGAGCAGACAAATCAATAGCTGTTCATCATTGTTATTAAGTTATTGGATCTCCCGTTATAATGCCTACACCCTGCCGGATGGCCCACGCATATAAGCACATTTGATGCTGGTTTTAAAAGCATTTTTTTCTCTCAAATGTTATGATCAACGCGTAATTCATTATTAGTATACTCTATACTAATCTTGTTTCATAAAGCTAAGTGCTACAACTATTTATCCCACAAAGTGTACTCATTATTCATATTCCAAATGCAGATTTTGATGATATGAGCTGTGAGATGATATTTGGTCAGGAGCCTCCAGCACAAGAAGATGATCCGGCTTTTAAGAAACCATGCTACAAACTATGTAAATGTTCTTAACAATGACTTCATTTGCATATCTTCATTGTCCCTTCAACGAGTGTTTTCATAAGCATAAAGAGGCTAAAATGACAACTCAGCATGCCTAAAAAGGGCATCTGATATACACGTATTCTTGTCTCATAAGTCGTATTTAACAAAACGTTGCGTGCAGGTAACATAAGACAAAGGCACAGCGCAAGCTGCATTAGCTAGACGCCTAGACCCCTCGAGGACATAGGCTATGCAGGGATTCAAAAAAGAAAGATGTCCAGAAGATGATGCTGGCCAACCTTGTAACACATACATATACCCCTCGCATACTCATTAATACATCATACGCACGTCATAAGTCACCTGATAAAAAAATTACAATGTATTTATGTGCTTTTCTAGTTGGAAATTTCAAGTAATTATAACAATCAAATGTATATGTTTAGTGGGCAACCATTAATTTTGGTAAATATGTAACACATAAGTATATGTAAAATTTGTATCTCTTCATCAATACTGTATTGAAAATTTACTTGATCCACATTTTAACAATTTACAAATAGCAATAAAGGGTTATTGCCTTGCAAAATCACACAGTTTTTTTTTTTTTTTTTTTTTTTTTTTTTTTTTTTTTTTTTTTTTTTTTTTTTTTTAATATCAAAATGGACCCCAAAGTTTCAATCATGAGTGGAGGAATATAATGTATGCTACACAATTGATGGGAAAATGGCTAATCAGTGTGACAGGTTTCGTTTTCCTTGAGATAGACATCGTACACTTGGAGTGACGAATATAAATCACTTATTATTACTTCATTTGATTTTATTGAGGGTACATAACCGACTTTGATGATGTTAGCACTATGGTCACACTTACCTTATTAGTGCCGAGTCAATCTAGAGCTATAATGCGCAAGTGTTTTAAAATGAGATCTTTTAATGTAGGGTTCAAGTTCAGCAAGGGTGGACCTGAATTGTCTCCCACTTTTGGATGCTAAAGTGACCAGACATATATACTTCATGTCCATTAAGAGAGTGGGAAAACTTAAGGCGTTATAATTAAAGCTCAATCTATCAGCAAACCTCCTTAGTAGAGCTCCATTTGTTTGTATGATTATTAAAAAGATCTAAAGTTTTCAGTTGAGCGAAATAAATTTAATTAACAGCACCAAATGCATGACTGTTGTGGGATCAATTAGTAAGACAGCTTAGCAAAAACAGTCCAAAAAGTTTCCTAGTGCTCTAGGAAAAAGGCATGTATGGCATAGTGTCACTGAAAACGTAACGATGACACAATTGTGTGGTAAGACTGCATAATGGCATATAATGATCACGAAATGATTATCATGATTATGTAATGAATGATCTCAATTAATCTTTCAGTTAGTCGATAATAAATCAAAACAGGTTATATTTGTTTTAAACAAGTTTACTGACCAATAAGTCAACATTTTTAAACTAGTGTTCCACATGTAATGCATAGCTGGAAATGAGTTCAAGACACTCGTTTCCGACACCATGACACTCGTTTCCAAAACTATATCAATGTATTGCAGCTACAACAACCAGGTTACCAGTTTTTCAAGCTGCAAACTAGGTGTAAGACCAGTACATCATCTATTGCTAGTTTGCTACGCTTACAAACAATCAAAGTGAGTTGATGACAAAATCTTATTAGGTGATGGTTAATATAGCAAGATTTTCAAGTTATGCATTTCTGATGAAATTGTGATTTCTGATGCAGAATTGAACCAGGCTACTAGCCTACGAGTTTTCCGAGAAGCAAGATGTAATACCAGTACATGATCAATTGTCACCATTAAAATAATCAAAGTGAGTTGATTACACTACTTATTTGGAGATGGTTACTATCGCCACTGGAAACATATGACCTATAATTCTCAAGCAGGTGATAATTATATCTAGTTCGTTCTCGTATATCCTCATTGCTACCTAGCTACTTCAACTCATTTGAAGCTCACTAAGTCTTAACTAAGTTTCTAGTAACGTAACAGCATTAGACTTAGGGTTCATCAATTCTACGTAAATGTAAATTTAGGCAACTTAGAGCCTTAGAGGATTCTTAAGGAAATATCAAAACCGTCATTCTAAACTAGGAGTGATGGATTTGGTAGTGCTAGGTGGTCGCTTTCAATATCAATCTCAGCAAGCAAAGATATACTACTACACCTGACTGGCTGACTATGCTACTAGCCTGGTTCAGGAATTCAGGAAGGAAATGCATGTCATAAGCTTAGATATCACAACGGAGACCCAAGAATTGTCAACGGCCGTACAATTATCGGATATTACATGGCTGCTATCACTTCATATCTTCTGTAAACATACAAGAATTAAAATCCTAATGTGATCATTCTGAAACATCTCCCAATAACTATATATGTTCAAAATTAATACAGGAACTACTATTACAGTTTTTCTGGATGAAATTTATGGGAAATATATATCAAAATATTTCAATATAACGCACACAGGCATGGAGATGTACTAATAAGGTGATTTAACAACACTAAATTCTAAGGCTACAATAAGCATAAGCAGATTTTTTTTTAAATAATTAATGGTTACATTTTGGCTCGACTGATCAACGGGGTTTATATGAGTTTGGGCACGGGGTCTAAACCACGGCCACACTAACTCTAACCGGATAAAGCATAATCATCAACAAACCACAAACTTCTATTATATCAGTTTGAGCATATTTGGTTTGTTTAAGTAAATATAAAGCCCATGATATGTTCATAAGGGAAGAATTAGAAGCATAAAGGCCCAAGTAGAGTGTCACTCATTCATTACTTTTGTTTTTGACTTTTATTATTTTTATCCCAGATTCATGTGTTAACTTAGAAAGATATGTTTTGTTTTTGACTTTTTGGAGCTTTATTGCTCGAATTTATGGAACTGTTGACGTTTCACAGATCTATCCATTTTGTCACGTTCAAAGGGTAGAATGGTCATTTATGTTATCTATATGCGTGTCAATATATATGCCAATTGTTTTGTTTTGTTTTGTTTTGTTTTGTGTGTGTGTGAGAGAGAAAGGGAAACACACGTTTGTATTATAACTCTCGTTCTAGACCACCCAAATATATCAAAACACAGACCATAAAAATATAGCTAATATGACGTTACCACATAATTTTTAATGCATTCATTTTGAGATTAATATGCAATTGTGCATTATATGGAAACTGATATAAACGAGGTTATTTTACTCGCCCTCCGCTGCGGGGTGCGAGGTTCTACGTGAAAAATTCACATATAAGATTTCATTTAATCAGTTATGCTTTTACTCGTAACATGTTTTAAGCATAAACAAATAGTTTTAAATATTATTTTTCGTATGCCAAGGAAAATTTATATTAACTAGCATATAGGCAAAAAAAAATTTCCATGATATTATAAAGTACCTGTCAGAATGGAGTCCCGCGTATCTGCACGCTAGGGGTGGAAACGAGCCGAGCCGAGCCTGAGCCTGCCAGAGCTCGAGCTCGGCTCGTTTATATTTTAGAAAGCTCGAGCTCGAGCTCGGCTCGCCTCGAGCCTTAAGATTTGAGCTCAAGCTCGGCTCGTGTTATGATATAAAAAGCTCGAGCTCGGCTCGGGCTCGGGCTCGGCTCGTTTATGATGTGCTTACATAAAGCTCGAGCTCGGTACAACACTGACAATCACAGATCTTTTTGAAGCTTATCTTCTTCCTTAATTTCTGAAAATTCTAAAGAAAGAACAAAAACCATAAACAGTTTCATTCTTTTCTTTTAGTTTAGATAAGACAAAAAACAAACAACAACAACAACAGCCATCAACAAGATCTAAACCATGAACCAAATGCTAAGATTTAGATGCATTCATGCAACCAAAAACCCATCTCCATCCAACCTCATGTTTACAACAAGAGACAATCATACTACTCTAATACAACCACTCAAAAAGAAAAGAAAATAGATCTCAGTTTGTGTTTCAAAGTGATTATAACAATCTTTTTAATAGATATAAACACAACTCATCATAGATCTTTTTAGAAGAATAACTTCATTTAATATTCGAACCTTTAAAAGAAATTAAAGAACAAAACCATGTTGTTTTATTCTTTCTTTCGTTCATTTAGAGACAACATGATACAATAACAACGAAATCACAAACCTACCTAAGACTGGTTGGGTGCTCGTTGTAACAGAAAGAACAAGAAGATTTTATGGTTGAATTTTATTTATGTGGTTTTAGGATAGGATTTTGGAAATATGAATGGACGAGACTGTTTGTGAGGCTCGAGAAAATTGAGTACTGGAGTATAAAATTAGTAAGTACAGTAATTGTTTTGGAATTCTAAACTAAGTACATAGTCAAGTATACTTACTTAGATAGACATTCGTATTTTATATGTATAAATACATTAAATATATTAAAGCTCGTTTAGGCTCGCGAGCTTATTCGAGCTTTATAAATAAAGCTCGAGCTCGGGCTCGATTATTAAATGAGCTTTAGTTTAGGCTCGAGCTCGGGCTCGAGCTCGTTTAGGCTCGGCTCGTTCGAGCTTTTTACCGATCTGATCCCGAGCTTTTTACGAGCGGCTCGGCTCGTTTCCACCCCTACTGCACGCTGCGCGACCTGGTTGTACGCAGCGAAGTTGAAGTAATGTTTTGGGAAGCCAGTGTCCGCAATTTCAGTAGCTTGCGTATATTTCCCAAACAGCAGTGTGATGTCATTTTCTAGCGTTCTTTGCCACCTGTCAGTTTTCTTGCACCCATAGGCTTCAAAACGATAGCAGCTGTTTTCGTGTAGCTTTGCATCAAACTGCCTCATGTCCCAAAGTTGAACGTTTGCTTGGATAGCTCCTCCCTACATGGACAGTTACGTAAGTGTTAGTCACAATGTATTTGATGTACTTGATGATAGTGATTTCTATATGTGTACGCCATCAATTATTGTGTACCTGTTTATCGAGGAGTATGAAACACAGCCCTGTCGGATTAGGATCAGGGACATTCCTGGATGCCCATTTTCTATAAACTTTGAGTTCCAAAGGCCTTGTTAAATTTTCTAGTTTAAGGTTCATGACATCGGTTATGGCCTCTTCTAGGAGTATACCTTTTCCTTTGTCCCTCGATCGATCGGGTGCTTGTGTATGAGAACTTGTTTCAGTGACGTCACTGGTGATTGGGGTTGCATCTTTGTCTTTTTCAGCCATTTTCCTACAAAATTAGACATGGTTGTGATGATGTTAATAGGCTAGTAAGATATGTTTTCTAGCTATTTATGCATGTTCATGTGGCCAGACATATGTATGTAACATCTATCCTACTAATGATGATGTAGAGTTATGTAAGGAAGTTAACAGCTTGACATATGATAATGCAAACATTTAGAAATGCACATAAACACACATATGATAACTACTGATGGTCAATATCTAGAAACACATATCAAAAAGACATATGGGTAAGGTGATGGAATAGTTGTATTTTTTAAAATGCCAATAAAAAAAACCTGTCGCCTAGTTATTTTGCGTAGGAAATCTGTATAAACGATGTTCTTTGTTGTATTAAATGGGAGCCCTGAGCATGGTCCAATAACCATTTTCAAACCCTTTGGAGAAGTAGCTCTTGACAATGCCACGTATAATTGCCCATGTCCAAATACCGGTTCAGGTAGATATACCCCGATCTTTTTTAATGACTGTCCTTGACTCTTGTTAATGGTCATTGCGTAGCATACTTTAACCGGGAATTGTTTGCGTCTGAATATGAATGGCAATTTATCATCCTTCATGATAAGGACTATGCGGGGCAGAAACACCTTTTGGCCGACTCTTGTACCGGTGATTATTTTTGCCTCAATGACCCGGGTAAGTAATTGGGTGACGATTAGTCTAGTACCATTGCAAAGACCTTCCTGCACATTCAGGTTCCTCAATAACATTATCGGTGTACCTACCTTCAGTTCTAACTTGTGTGGTGGGAACCCGCTTATAGTTATTGAATTTAAGTATTCGACGGGGTAGAGTATTTCTGAAGCTCCTCCATCGTTGGTGCGCGGAATTGCCTGATCATTGCTCGCGTAAAACTGACTTGTCGTCTTTATAGTTTGAAGGATGTCTGTGTTTATGGAATCCGCTGTCTCGTTCTTAGGACAAACAATAGCTTTCTCTTGGAATGCTTCGGGAGTTGGTTTGTGGAGAGTATTGAGTGTCGTAGATAAAATTAATGAGGGACCACTTTCCTTCTTCATTTGGCGGGAAGCAGTGGTTCTCAGGGATACGAACCCATGAAGTGTATTGAGGGTCATGTTGGTCAGGTGCGCCAGCCTTGCCATCACCCACATTAAGCAGCCATTCTGAAAACCTTCGAGTCTCTTCTTTTTCCAACTCTGTTAAATTAGGTTGATATAATCTCATATTGTGTTTCAGGAAGAAGACCTTTAGGTGTCTCCATAAATATGACTCAGATATCGACGAACCAATAATATCGTTAACGGAGGCGTTTTTCTTCACAGGAAGCGTCTGTCTGAAGTCACCACCAAACATCATGTTTTTTTTTCCGAATATGTCATCAGGCTGTTCACATATGTCACGTAAAGTTCTATCCAACGCCTCAAAACATCTTCTATCGTTCATCGGTGCCTCGTCCCACACTATGAGATCGGTTTGCTTTAATAATTCTGCCAGTTGGGTGTTTTTTTTTACGTTGCAAACAGATTCATCTGTAAGATCTAGTGGAATCTTCAGCCTTGAGTGCGCCGTTCTACCGGAGGGTAACAACAATGACGCAATTCCAGAGGACGCTACTGCCAACACAATTCTTCCCTGCGAACGGAGTGTTGTGATGATTGTCTTCCACAAAAATGTTTTTCCCGTGCCTCCATGACCACAAACAAAAATTGTTTCCTGTCTATGGTCATGAATTGAACTCATAATAGTATCAAAGACTTGCCTCTGGTCCGAATTTAGTTGTGGTACTAAAGCATCACTTTCTCTACACAATTGTGGCCGGTCGTAGCTTTTTTCTTCCATGATGCACCTGTTTGTTAAAATGCTTAGTAGCTCATCTGTTGGTGGTGGTATCCCAAAGTCTTCCAACGACTTTCCATGTTGAGCGAGCGCGACTTCTAACTCGTATGAAAGGCCGCTTCTTAATTCCGGTTCATTGACGTGCACCAAGTGTATCCGAAAAAGTCCCGATAATATTCTCGGTATGTCATGGGACATGGGCTCCCAAAACTTTTCTAACAACTCAAGAGGTGCTGTGACATCACAAAAGACTAATATCTTTACGAAGAGTGCTCTTAATTCTGCAGCGGACGCTGTGTCAGCAGCTTCTTCCATCGCGATACACCATTCTTGGTCATTTTCCAATAGGCCTAATGCCTCAGCGGCTGCTCTATTGGTCTCATATTCTACACCATTGACTGTACGTATGCTCGGGAAGGAAGTACAGTCCTTTTGATGTAACAACAATAAACGCTGAAAGAAGAGGTCACCTGAGGTCGGGTGCACATATGCGATTCTGCCTATCGATGGTTTGTTAGTATTTTGCCTAGGCGTCCATTCTCTGTCTTTGTTAGACCACATGAACTCTGATGGGAAATTTAGGTACGTGAGGTGGCGGCCAAATGTGAACTGATCGTTGAATTTTAACCATTGTGTGAGGGTTGTTTTGCGGGAGTGTGGGTTGTCAACAACTGTTTGTAAAGCTTGTCTATTCCTAAACGTCACGCGTTGCATGTTTTCCAAATGGACTGCCAATATTTGTACCGCCGGATCACGGCTGTGGATGTCAAACTTTAATATACGCCAACATGCTTCATGTGGACCTATGTATCTTGCGTCCACAAAGTTTTTAATCTCATCAACAATCGTTGCTGTCGTTGTAGCGGCTGATGACGATTGCGCATTAGATGTGGTAAACTGATTAGAAGATCTATTTGTTGTTGCTATGTTGGCGGCAATACGATCGGTTCCCTTGGAGATGTACTTGAATAGGTATTTGATTAGCATGGTCCACCCGCAACATTCAACATTTATGTGTGCGTAGAAGGACATGCATAAACTCCTGTTGTAGGGGACAACATATCCATTGTCAACCCTTACATTATGGCGTGTTCCTTGGATTTCTACATCACGTCGCCGATAGTTCACATATCCTGATTTGTCAATGTATGTGTCGTTGCAATAGTCCTTTGGAAAAAATTTCTTGCATGTAGAGCGGCCTCGCATACACGGTGCATCTGGTGCCGCTCTACCACACGGACCATGGATCATGAACTCCGAGACAACCCTGAATCCGTCAGGATCGGTATTTCTGTCGGGCAATTCTGCACTAACATACTTGTCGACATCCTCCGGTGACTGTATTTTCGAATAACTATCGTTCCAGAGTAGTATGTGACAATGCGGCAAACCCCTTTTTTGAAACTCGACGGTATACAATACTGCAACGGGGGAAAGATACATTGGTTATGCGAAACATAAAGCGGAAACCATATGATGATTAAATAGTAACAAAAAGAAAATTTAAGTAGGCACCTGCAACTATGTTGCCAAAAGGCTTCCGGTCTCGTATATACTTTAAAAGCAAGTGGATCTTTCTTTCGAACACCCGGTCGACAACGTCGGGCCGATCGGCAACAGTGAGGTTCGGGAATGCTTGCATATATTCCTGTATCTCTGGCCACTTAACATTGCACGTGAAGGTGACGAAGAAAGAAGGGTTGCCATGGACACGACAGATGGCTAGGGCATCGAGGTAGTGACTATACATATAATGTGGGCCTCCCGTGAAAGAGGCTGGGAGGATGATTCTTGAACCCACGTCCGAGCCTTGATGGTCACCCCGTGCTATAGCGTCATAAATACCAGTCAAGTACTCACCTCGAATATCAGACTGATGTTGCCTAATGTAATCCGTACGGCTTTGCTCAACACTGCAATAGGCTGTCACGACAAACTGCTGGAAAAGCCTTCCCCCTCTAGTAAGGAGGGTATATCTATTGAAACGATCGTGCAACAGATATGCATAGTAGGCGTCCATGGACATCCTTTTCCTCCCTTCTGAAGAACCCTCGTGTGTAGGAGCTAACTTGAGTTCCGTGTGATAACCATGTTCACCGAAAATGAATAACAACGGGAAATGAAGCGACATATATGTCGGTTGTAACTTATTGACTCTTTCCGGGTCACCTGAATGACGCTCTATGATCACATCAAAGTCAGTAACACTTTCAGGACCACTGTCAAAAACAATTGCCCCAACCTGGTCCGCTGTAGGGAATTCATGCTGAACAGACCCAACATTCGAAAACAGCCTGATTTTGAAGTCGGGGACATCCGTTTCAAGCAGCTTATCACGAGCCGTCCTAAACAACTGCACTAAAGCATTGTGACTGTCAAGTAGCTGTATCAGACCCTCAACGATATCTGGCTTTAAGACAGCGCGACCGTTGTTTTGAAAATTTGACAACCGGTTGTGGATCTCATTCTGAGTGTCGTAAATGTAGAGCTGTAAAAACCGAGGGTCTTCATTCGGTAATGGACAAAACCTACCGATTTGATGATATATCTGTCCGGATATTTTAAAAACGTAGGGTCCTCGGCCAACATTAACGGAATCATCTATGTTGGCACCAAGAGATGTCATAGAGAACATCTGATTATATGCTCTAATGTTTGTCATGAAATGTGGGTCTGTGAACAGCCGCTGTATATATGGTGGATACACCCTCGGCAATAACAACCGTACCTTGCCACCCATACAACACCGATGATACAATGGCCCCGAGCTTCTTGTCGAACTTGAGAGCCGTTCCTCATACCAGAAGAGAGCATGACAATGTGAGCATATGCAATTGCAAGGTTCAAATCGACTATATTCTTGTGGAGGCCCTTGAAAAAAAAATAAAAGAAAAATAATCCGTCAGTGACGGGATTAAATGGCGCGTAAATAGCGAATCTAAACACACTGGATTTTTATAAGAATATGTCGGTACCAGTGGAACCCAATGCAGTTGGTGCCTCGTTCCCTGCAAGTGGAGTATGGACATTGGCAGCTGCACAGGTTGGTGGGACGGCTGATGAAACAGCAGGGACACGACGACGTCTGGATGAGGTGGCTGCAAAAAACAGAATGTGAAGAGCTACCGGAAGACACTTATGGTAACAATGGCATGAAAAAGTAACTGAAACATACCTGTGCGACTTCTGTGGCGACTGCGCACTGTGGATGAATTTTGAGAGACATTCGGTACATGAGACGCCACACATTCAGCATCTGGCTGAAAATATGGTGGTACATCGTCAGGTATGGGCACCGATAAAACGTCTTGGACACAACCACGGGTGCACATGACAGCTGCAAAAGACCAACGTCAACAAACACATGCCAAGATTGTTGGAAAGCATTAAACCCATATAAAACATACATATACCTGTGCAACACGTATGTGAACACGCTGTCGCTGGCACGCTTGGAGATGCATTTTCTCGAGAAACCGTCGGAAAACACTGTACCGGGGCAGCGTCATTGGTTCCGTCATGCTGTCCCGTCCAAGTTTCTGTCCGTTGGAATTGATCAGCTGTTACCCCATCAGTGGGCGGCAATGCAGTGGAAATGTTCGCTACATGGGAGCGGGAACCAATGGTACGACGACTACCTATAGATCTCTGGGAGGGCCTCATGTCTAAAACCAGCCATACCAAATAAAGAACACACACTGATAAGAAAGTGCTAAAATAATAAAAGGCAATGCATAAGGACACGTACCAAATGGGTGATCAGGTGGCGCACGCCCTCTTTTACGTGAACCATCAACAACGGTATGGACAACTATGACCAATAAAGCCATACAATAAGTGGCCGGCATCGAACCATAAAATCCAACCAGAGACACTCTAGGACACGAAATATACCTGTTTGCGAAGGGACAGTAGTATGTGAAACATGAGCAATGCTATCTGCCCATTGAACACCATCATCATCAGTGGTGTCAATATGTCTAATAAGACCCGCCTGAAAATCTAACGTGACTGCTGCACCATAATGCCCTGTAAAAAATATTACCAACAACTGTGATGGACCAACATGTCAGAATGAAAAGAAAGCAACACTGTTATTAACAGAAAACACCCACGCCTGCTACAACACATAGCAAGCAACGAAACGGAAGGGAACGGGCCAGTACCTGCAACGACATCATGACCACAGAGACCAGTGGGTCGAGTAGGCTCTAACGCTTTTGAAACAGGTTGCACGCGTACCGGCGCAGCCTAAAAAATATTTTAAAAACACTTACCAGACCTTCAACATAACAGCTTAAAAGCCAACAAAACAGAAAAAAGGCAAGTACCTGATCCAATGTAGGAGTTGGACAACCAAGTGGATCAGCCGGCACTACACATGGCAGGCCAATTAGTGTAATGGATCGAATGGTACGGTACTAAATAAACCGTCATAGACATGCATCTAACGCATAACAAACCTGAGACGGGAGGACCAACTTGCGTATGCAAGCGCAACTTCTTTTTCAAACCTGTGTGACACACATTTACCAAAGTGTGTTGCTTCCGCTTGCAACCCGCGGTATTGCAATTTGGACCAGGCTGTTGATTTGGACCAGGCTTTTGATTCTCCATATATACCAAATGCTTCACATACTCAGGGACTCAATTCTTTTGGGATTTACAATATGTGTATAAAAAAAACTAATGTATGTCGGAAAATAATACCTAAATATAAACTATATAAACTAAGACAACAAAGGGAAACAACCAATGCTATATAAAACTATGGAACCTAACGTTTGGGTGAACCTCAGATAATACATATGGTTCAAGGATGTTTCAGTATCACTACAAACCATGAAAAAACCAAGCTGTGGTTCCAGTTAGCAAAATAACAGCCATGCATAGAACACATAAGTGGTCAAACAGTGACAAACAAAGGCATAATGCACACAATCAAGATGCAATGTGATGAACTTAGAACACTAAACAAAACAAAGTATAACAAAGAAACCAACAGAGTATGAATAGAACCGATGATGGCCAAAAAAGTTTGGTGAGATCTACCTTACCTAACAAATACTTTCCTGCGAAGCAAGCGATACCAACATTCTGGAAAGCACAGGAATATGGAAAGTATTTGTATAACGGTACAGAATACGTATGGGCCGTATGGCAAATAAAAGACAGGGCAACAGAGGCCCAAAAGCCCAACAGATGATATATTGTATTTCATAAAAACTGGACATGAGATATTGTATAATGGCTATTTGTTACGTGGCAAGAGTAACCCCAACGGGAGGAAATTGTATTTTATAAAAACTGGGACTTCGTGCAAGCACCAAACTTCCTCAACAAATGATATATTGTATAATTTATGTTACAAAGATGGTCTTTAGGGACGAATTATGTAATTTTAGCTAAAACATGGGAGTATTCATGTAACATTTTTCTATCACAAAAGACTTTAGGCTATGTTTGGTAAAAGTAGCTGTGAGCAGTAGCATTGAGCAGTAGCAGTGAGCTGTGAGCAGTAGCCAAAAAAGCTCACAGCTTCATAAAGAAGCATTGGAAAAATGAGCTTTCCTAAAAAATAGCAAAGCCCACAGCTCTCATGCCAAACAAACATCAAAAATAAAAAAGCTCATTCTCACCGCTCATTACCCCAAAAAGCTCCAAAAAAGCTCCGTGCCAAACATAGCCTAAAGCTTAAGGATAATTTATGTAAAATCAGGTAATCTAAAGGGACTATTTTGGTAAATTTAGTTACATGCGGTTCCCATCGTTAACTGTTCATTACAGATGCGGTGCTTCAGTTAAGTCTGACGTCTGAGGAGTGTTTTTATAACAAAAAAGTACATACACGTACCTTTGGTTTACTTGCATTGCAAAAACAGTCCAAAAAAATTTACAAGATTTGTCCTTGTTGTCGTAACTTGCGTTTCAGAGCAATCCCTTTGTTAAATTTAAGGACTGTACGTTTGTGTAGCAAAACATTACATAAATAGTCCGTGTAGTTACCTATCAATTCCATAAACAATCCTTGCCCACACGCCCGCAGCAGTCATTATTGATAATAAGCGCCATATAAAGTTTCTTTTTCAGATTTTCAGATTTTGTAAGAACTAAGAACATCAAGAAAATGTCTTACACCTTGCAACTTTTTCTAGTCTCGTCTCTTCCTTTGATTCTTGCCTTACTTCTTTTGAAATCACTATATTTTTCATCAAAATCTTATAAGAACCTACCACCATCTCCACCAAAGCTACCACTAATTGGAAACCTTCACCAACTAGGCTCGAGCCCACATCGTGCCCTTCATGCCTTGGCTCAAACCTATGGTCCACTCATGTTGCTTCGCCTTGGCACCGTGCCTGTACTAGTTGCCTCCTCTGTTGATGCGGCTCGAGATATCATGAAAACTCATGATTTAATCTTTTCAAATAGACCGAAACTAAACATCACTAGTATACTTTGTTATGGGTCGAAAGACATAGCTTTTGCGCAATATGGAGAATATTGGAGGCAGGTAAAGAGCATTGCGGTACTCCATCTCTTAACCAACAAAAGGGTTCTATCGTATCGACATGTAAGAGAAGATGAGATGGCTCTTATGATTAAAAAGATTCGAGAAACCCATGAATCTGAGGTTAATTTGAGTGAGTTTCTTATTTCACTTACAAATAATTTGGTTTGTAGAGTGGCTTTGGGGAGGACATATGAGGGGAGAAAATTTAAGAGTTTGTTAGAAAGGTTTCTCGAGTTGTTGGGATGTTTTAGCGTTGGGAGTTATGTTCCTTCGCTTGCATGGGTGGACCGATTGACTGGATTAGAGCGAAGAGCCCATGAAGTTGCTAAGGAATTTGATGAGTTTTTTGAAAGTGTTATCGATGAACATGTGAGCAAGAAATTTGTTGGTGTTGAAGGCCAAGATTTAGTTGATATCTTATTAGAAGTTCAAAGAGATAACTCAACGGGTTTTCATATCGAAAAAGATGTGATCAAGGCTATCATCTTGGTAATCAACATTTCTTAGTTATTTTTTGGAGTCCTGATTCTTCATTTACTCTATTAAATTAATTTTTACTGCAAATTAATCTCACATCAAGAAAGCTTATCATTGGCAACAAAATTTGCTTAATGTGACTTATTTTTTCTACCCTTTTTCGAATAGATGAGGATGGACCATACGCATATATACTGAATACCTAAAAACCTTATTTTGTAGAGTGCAAAAAAGAACAAAAATATTACACGCATACTGGATATTTGGTTTTGTACATACAGGTTAAAATCTGGAAAAAATTTAATTCATGTTTGTATGTGGTCATCTATATACTCCGTATGATTTCCTGTAGGACGTATTTGCTGCGGGAACTGATACTACATTTACAAATCTAGAGTGGGCAATAAGTGAGCTGCTGAGACACCCACAAGCAATGAAAAAACTACAACAAGAGGCATGGGAAATAGGCCAAGGAAGACCAATGATCACCGAAGATGACTTAGAAAAAATGGCCTACTTAAAAGCTGTCCTTAAAGAAACCTTACGACTACACACTCCGATCCCCCTTCTCGTTCCTCGTGAATCAACACAAGACGTTAAACTACTTGGCTATGACATTCCATCAGGCACACAAGTGATCATCAACGCATGGGCAATAGCAAGAGATCCTTCAACATGGAAAGAACCTAATGAGTTCAGGCCAGAAAGGTTCTTGAACAGTCCTATCGATTATAAGGGTTTACATTTTGAGTTCATACCATTTGGTGGTGGGCGACGAGGGTGTCCTGCTATTCAATTTGCAATGGTTATTAATGAGCTTGTTTTGGCAAATTTGGTGTATAAGTTTCATTTCAAATTGGTGAGTGAAGAAGATTTGGACATGAGTGAGTCCATTGGTCTTACCGTTCATAAGAAGCGTCCTATACTGGTTTCAGCAACTCCTTGCTCTTAAATATTTCGTTTTTCATATGTATATCAGTATATGTTACTTGATAAATTTATAACAGCAAAACATATAAAAAAAATTGAAATCATTATTTCAAAACTTTACAATTTGTGTTTATGTCCCCCTTTTTTTATGTTTGATTATAATATTTAGTGGTAATGAAGGATTAAGGGATTTTTAAGCTTGTTTGATGAGCTTAAGAGCTTTATCGAAATTTTGATAGGCTCGTAAGCTAATTTTTTTTTTATGGCTTCTGAGCTTATTAGTTTGAACTTGTAGTTTATATAAGTTCATAAGGTAAATTGATAAGCTCATAAACCGTAAAAAATTGAGCTTACTAGCCTATCAAAATCTCGATAAGCTAATAAGCCTATCAAATAAGGGGGTGTTTGTCTAAGCTTATTTTATGGCTTATGAGATTTATCGAAATTTTGATAAGCTCGTAGGCTCATTTTTTAATAGCTTATATCATCAGCTCAACTTTTAGCTTATAATAGTTTATAAGCTATTATAAGCTAAAAGGGATAAGCTCATAAACCATACAGAAAGAGCTTATGAACTTATTAAAATTAACCTCATAAACCCATCAAATAAGCTAAAAATAATAATAATAATACCCCCTTTGTATGGTTACTGGTGTTTGACATTGCAAATTGAAAGCGGCCAAGTCAAATAAGATTTTTGGAATCTCGTAACAGATTGTGCCACTAGATATAGTGTTTGAATTTGCTTATAATTCTTATTTGACAACAATAATCATGTGTCTTACTACTTTAAGAGGCCAAGTGTCTTAAAAACAACCGTTCTAGTCATCCTTTGATGGTGATGTGCAATATATTGATCTTTGAATCCAGAATTTATGGTCAAAATAGATGAGCTATCAATCAAGGGATTACATAAAGTGTTGTTGTGTCAAATACAGGTATATTTGACGAAGATAGCGGTAACAAGAAACAATAGCAGTAAGCAATAGTGGAAAACAATAGTAGTAAGCAACATCAGGAAGCATTAGCGGTTTATTTTGATAAAGCGTTTGGTAACGTAGCTAGATAGTCATATTAGTAAGTGGAAATGCTAGTTGCTCGTAAATGCTACTAGAAGAAGCATTTTACCGGGGAAACACTTTACCAAAAAAAAAGTAGCATTTTGGTGCGTTTAGAAAAAGTATGAATGCTAGTTGATTGCTTCCAAACAAGCATTTTGTGCAAAACGCTAACCACTAGTTGCTAGTTGCTTAAAAACACTCCTAAACACTTGCTACCGAACATACCCTAGAAGCTTAGAACCTTTTGATCCAAGAGGTGTTCTCGTGTTTTTGGTGTTTTTTTGTTAAAAGATTGGATACATAGGATTTAATATGGATCCAATCTACTTCTCCATCAATTCAAGATGTAAGCTTTCTAGTTTATGATTTCACGCAATTTATAAAGATGTTGTAATTATTTATTTCATGTGATTATGACTATGTTGTAATCATTATTGTTTGTGATTAATTAATTTGATTCATGAAGATCCTATAAGATAGTATTTATTGATTGAGTTGCATTTCATGGAAGATAGCCTATTTATTTATATTAAATACATAACTTTGATAATAAGCAACCTTAACTAAACTCTAATGGACCACAAACCCACAAGTCGGGCTTGGGCCGAATATCTCCTCTAACAGATCCATGATCCATTCGTTGTATATGTATTGATTTGTATGACATGCTTCTTCTTGATTTGTGATTATATGATTCGATGTGGATAATCAAATTTAAAAGTATACACGAAATCCATTACCACCCACAGCTCTAGGTCATCCAGTTTTTCATGTTTATCAGTTGAAGAAATACCATTCTCCAATTGTAGCTATGGGTACATTTCTAGTGTGCGATGTTGAAGTGTTGTTAGCTGCTACCCCTTTTAAGGTTTTGGACAGCAAAATTGCTAAGCAAGGAAAAACAGAGCTGTAGTTTATGCTTTAGTGCATTGGAGCAATGGACGTGTGGATGATGCTACTTGGGAGCTTATAACTGAAATTCTCGTATATCCTCATTGCTACCTAGCTACTTCAACTCATTTGAAGCCCACCAAATCATAACTAAGTAGCTAGTATGCATGTAAGACTACAGACGCTAAAAATTCAACAAAAAGCTGATGTAAATCAGAGCAACCATAACGTAACAGCATTAGACTTAGGGTTCATCAATTCTACGTAATTGTAAATTCAGGCAACTTAGAGGATTCTTAAGGAAATATCAAGCCCCATTCTAAACTAGGAGTGATGATTTGGTAGTGCTAGATAGTAGCTTTCAATATCTATCTCATCAAGCAAAGATATACTACTACACCTTAGTGGTTGACTATGCTCAGTGTTGTAAAAAGCGGTCTAGGCGGCCGCCTAGGCGCTAGGCGGTCACTTACCGTGGCGATTGGAAGCTAGGCGGTCGAATTAGGCATTTGGTCAAAAGGCGGTCAACATCCTGCCTAGGCAGGTCAAATCGGGCTAGGCGGTCAAATTAGGCTAGGCGGGTCAAATCGGTCAACGCCTATATCACCCGGTCAACACTTGTAAAAACTTCAGGGTTTTTTTTACCCCAATTAACCCCTCTTTTCATACACCTTGGCCAAATATGCCTCTGGATTTACAATTGGAACGATTCATATCACCCGGTGTATGCTAATAGCCTGGTACAAAAATTAAGGAAGAAAATGCATGTCATAAGCTAAGATATCCCAACTAAGACCCCGGAGATGTTGATGGCCGGATATTACATGGCTGCTATCACTTTATATAACAAGATTTAAAATCCTAAAACAAAATGTGATCAATCTGAAACCTCTCCCGATAACTATATATGTTCAAAATTAATACAGGAACTACTATTACAGTTTTTCTGGATGAAATTTATAGAAAATATCAAAATATGGATCATTCGAGTCTGAGTTTTCAATATAACGCACACAGGCTCAGAGATGTACTAATAAGGTGATTTAACAACACTAAATTCTAAGGCTACAATAAGCATAAGGATAACTCTTTTTAATTAACGATTAAATTTTGGCCCGACTGATCCACAAGGTTTAAACCAACGGCCGAACGGACTTTAACTGGTTAAACTATAAAGTATAAGCATCAACAGACCACATAAACTTCTATTATATCAGTTTGGGCATGGGGTTTATACCCAAGGCTAAACGGACTCTAACAAGATAAAGCATAATCATCAAACAAACCACAAACATCTATTATATCAGTTTGAGCCTATTTGATTTGTTTGACTAAATATAAAGCCCATGATATGTTGATAAGGGAAGAACTAGAAGCATAAAGGCCCAAGTAGAGTGTCAATCATTCATTATTTAAACGGAGAAAAATATATTTTTTTTACTCTTATAGTCTTATATACGCGGCATAACCTGTATTTTATGGACGTTTACACACAATTCCATGACAATATCAAGATGTTTACGTAACAAGGTTTGAACCATGTTTTCTTCTGAGAGACAACTTGGAAGATGGTTATTCATTCATTATTTAGAGTAATTATTAATAAAAATATATGGTGTATAATAATAGGGCCGTCTCGTTTCGATTGCCCTAGGCGATAACAAAAAAGAGGTCTTATTACACTTGTAAGCTAAAAGGAAATTGCATATAAACTTGAATTATACGACTCGTATATGTTTAATATTATAGATGTTTATAGCAAAAATAATAAAAATGTGACCTCTTTGAAGTGGAGGCACCTATTGCACCTTTTCCGAGACTCCTCTGTATAAAAATATTGTCAATTGTGTGTGATTTGGAAATGAATATAAGTATTAAGAGTAGTTAGACTGTCTAAGCTAATACGACGTGTCGACGTTACCACATAATTGTTTAAACTATTAATGCACTCGTTTTAAGATTAATGTGCATGGAAACTGATATAAATGTCAATTTTTGATATAAGGTAAATAAAATAAGGACACGTCTCAAACGAATTAGAGTATATTTGTTGAAGCTTGAAACTTTCAACTTGAAAGTAGCCTAAATGTCTAGGTCATGTTATTCGTGTGTTATCTCAGCTTTATCTTATCACCTTACTAATAACACATCAATAACTAAAACACACATTCATAAAAATAATAATAATAATAATAATAAATAAATAAATTAAAAAAAAAAAAAAAAAAAATTATTAGTATTGTAAGTCCCACAAAGTGACGAAACACTATCAAAAATAGTCCACCTACTCACAAATAAAGAAAAAAAAATGGCACATATTGGTAAAATGTCTAAGTGACGAATGACACGGGATTCTGATGCAGTTTGACTAGCCATTCGTTAGCCACTAATCCCAAAAATCCCCAATGGCACCTTGCACCGTGCGATCGAAATGGAGAGAGATCCTCTCAAGTTATTTTTAACTTGATTGATCAAGTTGCAATTATCAACCATTGGATCAAATTTAATGGCTCAAATCATCTCATGTTCTTTTGATTTGAGCCATTGGATTTAATCCAATGGTTGATAATTGTCCAACTTAATCAATCAAGTTATAAATAACTTGAGAGGATCTCTTTCCGATAGAAATGGATTAAGATGTGTGTGTACTTATAATAAGTATATTGATTGTACAATTATTCTAACTTCATTTTATCTGTATAAATATCTTTATGCTTATCTTTATTATATACACAAATAGTAAACCATAAAACTTGTTCTTTCTTAAGGATTAAAAAGTTACAAAATAAGTAATGTTGTTTGAATAATATATCTTAATTTATAAAAAATAATTATATCTATTAATTATTTAAATGCTTAACTATAATTTAATTTATAAACTTTATCACTCTCACTCAGGGGTGGTAATTCTCGACACGACACGAACCCGACACGAAGTTAAACAGGTTTGGGTTGAGGATAAACATGTTTGGGTAAAAAACAGGTCAACTCGTCTAACCCGTTTAATAAATGGGTCGTGTTAGGCTGAGTAAATATTAAACAGGTCAACCCGTGAACCCGTTTAAGTATAGTTATTTGTCTATTAATTTTATGTTGGATGCGGATTAAATGTATTGTGTTATGTACTTACTACGATTGAATTACGATTATACCTCATATATCATAGAAATTAACGCTTATAATTGAGAAAATTGTCGTATAGTTATTTGTCTATTAATTTTATCATATTTTAAATCCTTATATCATTTTTACATTTAAACTAGTTAAATCAACAAACCACCAATCTTATTCACTACTTGACCTATTTAATTAAATAGGTTAAACGAATCAAAAATGGGTTACACGTGTTATACAGGTGTGAGTTAGGGTTGATTTTATTGACACGATTAATAAATGTGTCGTGCTTAGGTAGAGGTTATACTAACCCGCCAACACGCGAACCCGAATAGGTCAATATGAACATGACTCGATTGCCACCCCTAGTCTCACTTACTTGTACTATTGTTACCCCTTACCCTCCTATTCGCTATACCCGCTTTATTGATATGACACGACAATTTTTAATAACTTTTTGTACCGTATCTTTTTTCATTTACTACTTTTAACTTGTCAAACTTTACATTGTATGTCTCATATATTTTTACGATCTACTCACTTTATTAACAAGGCAAGACATTTTTTTTATAGTTTTGTGCTTCGTATTTTTTGTGTTTTTCTACATTTGACTTATAATTTTTTTCTGTCTCTTTCTCTTTGTAGTTTTATAATAAAAATAAAAAATCTATTAAAGAGTGGGTGTTGATATAAATAATGCCTAAAAACATTATTAATACTTTTCGATATCTTTATGTTTTGATAATCACAAAATGTAAAATCATTAATCGCAAAGATTAGTACGTAAACAAGTATTTAATTGTTAATATACATTTTAACAACTCAATCACTTAAGATATGAATAAACAAAATGCCTAATGCATTTTATGGTCAAATGAACATTTTCTTAAACACTAGACTTTTTATAAAATCACAAAATAATTTATATCTTTTACAAAATCATTTTTGGACATAAAAAAACACGTTTATTTTAAAATAAATATATGAATTTAAATTTTCAAACAAAAATGGCAAAAATATTCCAGAAAAACTTTCCCCACAAAAAGACAAAGTAGGGCAACGTTCTGATTGGGCGGTCCCCTTAATTTACTAGGCGGCCCCCTTAATTATTAAGGGGACCGGCCACACTCCTCAGCTCCCCTTCTTTGCCTATAAATACTGGATCATTTCTGAAATTTTTCCTCACTACTAATTCTCCATTTCCATCTTCTAAAATCTTTTGATCATATAATCTTATTAAGCTTTTGTTTCCAAGTGATTAAAGCTTCCACTATCAAAATGAAAAAGAAAGAATACTCCTTTAACAACTAGAGAAAAAGTATTGTAGCTTAATCTATATTGTTTGTTTTTTGTGTAAAGTGTTGTGTATTTGTAATAAGTAGATCAAAGTGTAAGTAAACAGTTGTGTTGTAAAGAAGTAGTGTAGAAGTAGTGTGAAGTTGTGAATTAGTTGCGGTTTGAAGAAGTCGTGAAGCCATCGTGAAGATGTCGTGAAGAAGTCGTGAGCTAGTCGTGAAGAAGTCGTGTAGAAGTAGTGAAGAAGTCGTGTAGAAGTCGTGAAGAGGTCGTGAGATTAGTTCTAGCTATTATTAGAACTCGACATTTAGCTTAGTGTCGTTAATCGGTGTAAGCAAAAGTGTGTAAGATTTCTCCGCCACAAAGGGAGTTTGTTGACATAATGAAGTGAACTCTCGAGTAGATGACTCGGGGAGTGGAGTAGGTAAGGAAAGTGTCCTTGTAGCAGAACCACTATAAATCATTATGTTGTGGTTTGATCTTTCCATCCCTATCTTTTCTTTCATTACTTTACTTACTTCGTTATTATTTACTTATATATATTTGTTCATATTGCTCAAGTATTGAATTCACATAGGATCGAATCAAAGTTTTTAAAATAAATAAAAGTTTTCACAATAAATTAAAAAGACGTAAAAATATTCAATACTTTTCTAGTTTTCCACAGTGGGGGATAACCAAAATCTTAAATATATATATATATATATATATATATATATATATATATATATATATATATATATATATATATAATTGATAAGCGTCTAGTATAGTGATGAGGCGAAAAATGATCCGTTTTTAGGGGGTCATTTAAGCCCGAATCCGACTTTATTTGATCAAATATTGCCCTAAATCGTTCCTTTTGCGATTTTAGGTGTTTGGAGAGTGAATTCTGGAAAAGAGGCTATTTTGGACGTTTTTGGAGCATAAAGTGAAGAAAACGGCAAAGTACCAAAAATCCAAGCTGAAAATACAAGGTGACGGCGTCAAGACTTGCCTCTTGACGGCGTCAGACATGGAGAATAATTTACCGTAGCTGGTGACGGCGTCAGATGGAGAGGTGACGGCGTCAAAGTGGCCAAGAATAATTTACCGTGGGTGGTGACGGCGTCACATAGGCCGTCATAAGTGGATCAAGGCCGTCCGAGGAAGTTTATGGCGGCGAGGTGACGGCGTCAGAATTAACTTTTGACGCCGTCAGACTGTTTTTCCTATATATAGTTTTCTAGTTTTTTCATTAAAAAAAGAGAAGTTTTGGTGAAACCCTAAAGACGATTTTGGTGCCTCTTTCACAGGTTTTTCAAGGGTTCCAAACCCTTGAGACCTTGCATTGTAATTGAGATAAGTGTACTTTCAATTCAATCAATATGTCTATGTGTTGGTTGTTTATCTCTTGTTCTTGTCTCAATTCTACTATGCTAGGCTAGATCTCTCTTGTGTTTGCTTAGATCTAATGAAACCTAGATGTTGATTATGTGTTGATTACTTGTCTATTCTTGTTTTGAATGAATGATTTATATGTTAGGCTTAAGAAAACTGGCAGATCTCCAAATGGTAACATGCTTGAACGTCTTAAGAAACATGAACCGAGGCGTACTAGGTCTTTATTGGTTGTATTTAATGCATGAGCCACTGTTTACAATCCCTATAGTTGTGCTGGGTCATGGTGTAGGAGGAGATAAGAGCTCATAGAGTTGGGGAGTTATGTATGCCACCCCACGAATGGTATTAAGGAATACAACCCGTCATTCATACAAGTGTAACAAGTAATTAACATGTAAAAGATATCTAGGGAGTAGTGAAGTCTAAGTAAACACAATTTCTCCAAATACTGCTCACAACCTTAGTTTAATTAGTTTAATTTCATTTTTATTATTTTATTTTGATTGCATCTTAGCTTTGGGTTAGTTGAATAGCAACTAATTCCGCCCACTCTTCCAAAACCCGAGATTTTAATTGCTTTCATAAAATATAAAAATACAAAAATAATCATCCCTCACCTCTAGAACTATTAATTAGGTTTTCTAATCCGAGCGACATTATTCCTAAGCTGAACGATCAATCCCCCGGTACTTGTCACTATACTATACTACAACGATCAGGTACACTGCCTGGTGGGGGTTGTAAGCTTCTCGAGATCCCTCGAGAGGTAAAGCAAGGTGCGATTCCCACGCACCAAGTTTTTGGCGCCGCAGCCCGGGGAATAGTTATTGTCTAGGTTAGGATTTCTTTTTATTAGGTCTACTTGCTAGATTCCTTTCTAGTAAGATTTTTATTTTTATTTTTAGGTCTTTTTTAGTCTATCTTATTTCTTCGTGCCTTTGTTCGTAACTCTTTACCATCCGACATCATGGAAGGTGGTAACATCTTTGAACCCATCATCCCTCCACAACAAAACCCACCATTAGAACCCCTTAGGCCCCGAACCTTAGGAGAGTATTCCCGACCTAGCCACCAAGGCTACCGAAACACCATTGAGCTCACCGGAGCCAATGTGACCCCCTTGCGATCCGACACCATCCGGTTGGTGTAAAGCGGATGTGCATTCCATGGACTTCGTTCCGAAGATCCAAACCAACACCTTAAGGACTTCCTCAAAATCGTAGATTCCATAGACCTAGGTGTTGAAACTAGAGAGACAACCCGATTACGCCTATTCCCATTCTCTCTACGAGATCAAGCTAGTCAATGGCTTGAACATTTACCCGCGGGATCCATCACCACATGGGACAATCTCGCCAACCGCTTCCTCACCCAATTCTTTCCGCCGGAAAAAACTGCAATGCTTAGAAGGGACATTTTGATGTTTGAGCAACAGCGGGGTGAACCTTTTTACGAGGCTTGGGCCCGTTTTAAGGATCTCCTCCACAAGATCCCTCATCATGGCATAAACCTTTGGTTATTAGTTCAAATTTTCTACGACCATGTTGACTATCACACTAAGCGTACCATCGACAGAGCCGCGGGAGGCAAATTGCGTGATAAGAATGCCGAGGAGTCATGGGCAATTATAGAAGAGCTCGCTGTCGATAATAATGAGATTTGGGAATTTAAACATACGATAGAAGCGGCCATCAATGCAGTTTCGGCATCTGGAGGAACCACCGAAATCCCTGATAAACTCTTATGCAAACTTGAGGCAAAAGTTGACTATTTTGAGGAAAGGCAAAGGAGACCCTTAAGTCCTAGACAAGCTACTGTCAATTCTGTCTCAAGATCAACTTCGGCACCATTATCTGAATCACCTTCTAGAGAACATGTCGAAACTTTTCAGAGATATACCCCACCTTGCTCTCCTCCCAAGGAACTTAGCTCGGAATTTGAGGCTAGGATGAGAGAATATATGGCGACTCATTCTGATCGGCTTGCTAGATTCGAGGAAGCAGTTTATAAGCAAAAAGAGGAGATGCAGGAGAAAATGAATGAGATATTGGGTCTATTGGAGGAGTATGCCAATCAGAAAACCCCCGAACGAATACTGCTAAGGAAAGAAAGCGCCACTCCCATCACCCAATTTGTTAACTCCATCACCATTGTCCATAAAGATAACGAGAAGGTAAAAACTCCTGCTAAACAGACCTTAGAAAAACCGCCTGAGTCCCAACCTTTGAGTTACTACCTGAAACACGACATAAACAAAAACACCATAACAAATTGGATTAAGGATGATAGGCGTAACCAATCCTCCAAACAGGTTCCCGAAAAAGAGAAAGAAGAGGAAGATGAGTATGATACGCTTATTGGAGGATCAGTGGTCGAGAGGTTACTGGTACAGAAAGTGGCCACCAAGCAGGTAGCATGTGGGAATTTTGAATTACCAACGAGCATCGAGGACTTGAAACATCTTAGTGCTTTCGCCGACCAAGGATCGGAAGTAAATCTTATGCCCCTGACTATCTACATCCAACTGACGTCGAAGATGCCAATACCCACTCGTGTTAGGCTGTCTCTTGTTGGGCACTCGTACATATACCCCCTAGGAATAGCAGAAGATGTATTAGTCAATGTTGCAGGATTCATGTACCCCGTCGATTTTATGATCATTGATGATAAAGGGGATGGATGCATGCCAATAATCCTTGGGGCACCATTCCTCACCACCGCTAGGGCTGTCATTAAGTATGAAGATAGGAAGATTGAGCTTAAATCTGGGAAGAGAAAGATTAGCTTCCATATTGACTCCGCGAAGTGGGCATGAGAATTTGAGTTGGAGAATGATTAAAAAAAACATTGGCACGACGCCCATTCGTGTTCAGAATAAAATTCTTGCATGGGAGGCAAGAATCAAAAGCTATAAGAAAGCTAAGGATGAAAGAAGAAAAAGCAATGAGGTTCCGATTGAACTCAAACACACTCAACACGAAAGCACTCGTACACCGTTTGAGGAAGGGAACTTAGTACTCTTGAGACACTTAGAAACAACAATACCACCCGATAAACCAAGTCCTTGGTGGTATGGGCCATTCACAATCGAAGGATTGAGCCAGGATGGGGTAGCTAACTTGAGAAGCAAATTAGGTTGGAAGGTGATTGCGAGTATTGATAGACTGAGGCACTACCACCATAACAGTAATGATCGCAATTATATGGGGTACATCATTTCAAATGATGAGATCACGTAGTAACCCACGACTTTGAGTCTAGCTACAAGACTCGTAAATAAAGAAAAGCGCTTCTTGGGAGGCAACCCATGTTTTGTGTGATTTTTATTTGTTTGATTATTATTTGCTTCCGTATGCATGTTTTATTTTTATTGTTGGTTGATCATGTTTCTCTACTAAAAAAATGGAAATACTTTATTATGTTGTTTAGCCTAGTCTTAACTTCAACCTAGAGGTATTTTTGCAAAAAGATAAGTGTAAGGGGAAACCCCAAATATGTTTTTAAGAAACAAACCGATCATGATTATCCACAATATTTAATGAACATGTATATTCGTATTTGTTATAGTCAAATGCTTGTATTGAGTCATAATGAAGTTTTGCAGGATTTTCCAGGAAGTAGGACAAAGTTTTTCCAGAAATTTTCCGGAAACTTAACATAAGAATTTCTGCAGGTCCATTCTGACGGCGTCAGGGTTTGCTCTTGACGGCGTCAGGAGTTAAAATCTGGAAATTTTACCGGTTTTGTTTTTCTAACGGAGTCTTATAGTTTTTGTGAATTATTAAGTTTTATAATCTCCAGGAAATCTGCAAACTTCATTCCATAAGCATTATATCTTACTTTGTTTTCTAGGATTTAGTAACTTATATAGGATGCCGCCGATTTTACGCGAGGTTGCCTTGTCTACTTTTGTCAGGATTTACAGGTTATTTGTGACAAGAAGATGATTTATATTCTGGAAGGGAAGCTTTGATTGTTCGTTTTCTTGGAAGAAGATTTAACCTGGCCAACTAAAATCCATACCGAGCGAATCAGGGGAGTATTTGATTTCATTCTCTTTACTTTTTTAACTTTTACATTATTTACTTGAACATTGGGACAATGTTCATCTTAAGTGTAAGGGGAGGGTAAAAAGATGATACCTTACATATGCACTTTCGCTTGAGTTTGTTTTGTTTGATAGTAGATGAGTAATAAAACTACGAGAAATACTTGTTAGTGTAATTTTAGCGCCAAATTTAAATTTTTTTATAACATTTAGGAGTGAAACTTTAGCCATAGCAAGCGTCTCATGGATAGGAGATTGTATGACTAGCACATAACCGTATATTCAGAAAAATTTTCCACCCAAAAATGTGAGGTTCGCCTTTAGATTTGATAGGAAAAGCATTCATTATTAGTGCTTATGAGTGTACCGGTAGCATTTAGATTCTAGAACTTGCGTTAGTGATGCATCCCGAGACCGCGAGTGAGACTACATTCGTGTGGTAGGATTTACTACATGATAAGAGGCATTAGGATCACCCTTGTGTTAAACCCGTATTATAATTACTTGACCATTTAAGTCATATTACTTGGCTAGTTAAGTCAACTAATTTTTCCCACACCCTTAGCGTTGTACTCATTTTTAGTACACGAAACCCCTAGTACACCCCTCCGAGCCTATCTTTTCGTTTCTAACTTTAAGCATTTTACTTAAAGGAAGAATTTGTTACACCCCACTTAAATGTACACCCAAATCGCCTTAGCCTTCCGTGTATGCGCTCATTTTTAGTGCATTATTGTTATTTGTTAAACCCTAAGTTAACTTTCTAATTGATTACATGGTTGCTAAGTCGAGTCATATCCTTGTACATATTGTTTTGGGACGATTGGGACTCATGGGTAAGTACTTATTTTATGGAGTAATGGGGAAGAACATCACTTATTACCCCCATATGTACGTTAATCTTAAAAGTGCTCCAAGTGTTTTGATTTTCTTAATTCGAGTCATTAGATTAGTTTAATGTAAAGTATGTAAAGATTCAAGTGTAAGGAGAATTCTCATCCTCTATGATGTATTATTTTGGATGGTAGGGTAAAAGTGTATGCAAAAAAAAAAAAAAAAAAAAAAAAAAAAAAAAAAATAGAAAAGAAAAAAAAAAAAAAAAGAAAAAAAGAAAAAACATACGGACTACCATCCCGTTTTTATTTTATGTTCATTTTATGTTTTTGTTATTTTTCATTTATTAGCTTAAGTCGAGTCTAGTCTTGGCTTAGCAACGCCATCTTGTACATATAATTAACTAAGATTGTTAACTCGCCACCAGTAAAACTTCCTTTATCCAACAAAACCGTGTAATTCATATCCCTACATCTAACGTTATAACCTTTTAAAAGACCTCTTTGATAGTTTATCCTAGGTGCTTACGCCATGTGGTGGAGGTTTGATCCTTTCCCAAGCCTATGGTAATCTATTTTGCTATGACAGGTAGTGAGAGATATCTTCCATTTTCATAATGTTATATTACTTTATTACACCCGAGAGATGTGAGTATCTAAACACTATTTGTGAAGTGCTTGTGTATGACCTCCGTGCTTGTCTATTGGTCTTTAGTGGAACGATTATTTGTTGTAATTACTTTTATATTAGTGTTAAATGACCCCTAACTTGTCTTTTGAGTAGAATAAAAGCTCATTTGCTTGAAGACAAGCAAATCTCAAGTGTAAGGGTATATGATGAGACGAAAAATGATCCGTTTTTAGGGGGTCATTTAAGCCCGAATCCGACTTTATTTGATCAAATATTGCCCTAAATCGTTCCTTTTGTGATTTTAGGTGTTTGGAGAGTGAATTCTGGAAAAGAGGCTATTTTGGACGTTTTTGGAGCATAAAGTGAAGAAAACGGCAAAGTACCAAAAATCCAAGCCGAAAATACAAGGTGACGGCGTCAAGACTTGCCTCTTGACGGCGTCAGACATGGAGAATAATTTACCGTAGCTGGTGACGGCGTCAGATGGAGAGGTGACGGCGTCAAAGTGGCCAAGAATAATTTACCGTGGGTGGTGACGGCGTCACATAGGCCGTCATAAGTGGATCAAGGCCGTCCGAGGAAGTTTATGGCGGCGAGGTGACGGCGTCAGAATTAACTTTTGACGCCGTCAGACTGTTTTTCCTATATATAGTTTTCTAGTTTTTTCATTAAAAAAAGAGAAGTTTTGGTGAAACCCTAAAGACGATTTTGGTGCCTCTTTCACAGGTTTTTCAAGGGTTCCAAACCCTTGAGACCTTGCATTGTAATTGAGATAAGTGTACTTTCAATTCAATCAATATGTCTATGTGTTGGTTGTTTATCTCTTGTTCTTGTCTCAATTCTACTATGCTAGGCTAGATCTCTCTTGTGTTTGCTTAGATCTAATGAAACCTAGATGTTGATTATGTGTTG